>OMNW01009579.1:109488-134972 GCA_900303245.1 Selene dorsalis
GAGGAGGGAGGGTGGAGGAGGGGAGGGGGGGGGGGGGGGGGGAGAGGTGCAGGTACACAGTCTGGGTGCTCAAGTGCTTGAGGGGAGAAAACAAGTTAGACTGATGCAGTGATTCAGTGCTGCCTTTAACCCACATCCCTCCTCTGTTCAGGATGACCATCCTGCCTCCCACCGAGAAGCTGAAGATTGTGCTGCAGAAAATTCGGGATTTCCACGTGCGGTTCACAAAACAGTTCTCCTAAGAGTTCTGCGCCGTCAGCTACATCTCAAGAACCAACTCATTCAGTGCCAGTATGTTCAAGTGCCTTAATGTGGGAATGAGCCCTCACCTCAGAGCTGTGGTCACCTCACCAGACCAGATCTTTCAGATTTTTTTCAGTGTTGTGCAGCAGCGAGGAACCATGAACATTTCCTTTAGATAACTAGTAAAACCATGTGCACGGTTCATACGTACATAGAGCCTGTTAAGATGTAGTCATGTTCAGTGCATGAAGCACTTTCCCAAAGTATAACCCGGCCAAGTTTGTGATGTGAGGATGATTTTAGATGTTGGTATCCGTGTAGATTTATTAGATATTTCAGATGTCCTGGTCACAGACACTGCGACAGGTGCATCTCGCTCCTGCCAAGACTCTTAACAGCCAGATTAGTTCAAAATGATCCTGTTAATAACATGTTTGGTGATTACTTGATGAACCCCACTTACTGTAGAGGATGCACCAAGTACTGCCTGTCTCAGAAAGCATACCTTTGTATTACTAATGTTTGTTCATAAATGTGATTAAAACATTTGAATTTCTAAAAAAACACTTGTTCTCAAGCATTTTACAGTTCAACTTGTAGTGATTTAAAGTAACAAAGACTCACTTTTGAGTGTTGGCGGACAGAACTGCCGTCATTTTGAGTTTTATTTAAAAAGACGTAAATCCTCAACAGTGCTTACATGCTTTTAGAAACAGAAGAAGGCTGAATCTCTTCAAATGAACAGAAACTAAAAGGATGATTGAACATGGTAATCATCACTCAACTCAGTAACACCGTTTAGAACTCCACTGCGTTCCCTTCACCTCCCCAGAGGCCTCCGTCAGCCTCTCCGCCTGAGAGCGGCAAGTGTTCTTAGCTACTGGTGAAGAGACGTTTTCAAAGTTCATCTCTCTTCTGTAGTTTTGTGGCATGTTTCTCTATGAACTTACTGAATCCATCCAATGTTCTGTCTCCGCCTTCAAATTTGACCGGGCTCTGCTTGCTGTTGCTTGGAGCAAAGTATATTGTGGGGAAGCCCTCCACTTTGTAGCTCTCACTTGGCACGTCGTTGGCTGTGGCGTCCATCTTGGCGATCACCAGGTTCTTCTCCCCTTTGTACTTTTTGGCCAGGGCCACATAATCAGGCTCCAGTTTCTTACAGTGGCCACACCAGGGAGCGTAGAACTCGATCAGGACGTCCTTCTGGGTATCCATGACGATGCTGTCGAAGGTTTTTCCGACTACGACCTTAACTGGTCCTTTGTTGTTCTTTGGCACAGGCTGGGACTTGACGATGGCTTTGAGCTTTCCTGTAGAGGAGGGAAAGAAGTAGAAAACGTTTAAATACGTGACAGACGTTATTGCAGCTAATCAGATCTGGAGGCATCATATAGTGGAATATTTATCTGCTGCTGCATAAACTCATCTGAAAACCTGGAGACGATCAGATTCATTTAACAGTTCAAAAGTGAAACACTACAAAAAAAACTGAATCTGCCTCATAGTCCAAACCAGAGGAGACATGTATATCTATTTATTTTTTCACATGATCCTTCAAAACCCCTGCAGTAAAGTATTAAAGCATTCTTCCTACATAATACTTTGGTTATCATTAAAACACATTACAGTTGATCTTATCAAGAGTTAAACTGTGTTTATAAATTACATTCTCATTAGTATCGGTGTAGGAAGAGTGCCTGACTAAAGCTTAACAGTGTGTAGTTTTTATAAAGTGTTACAAAAAAAAAAACCAAACACAACTGAACACTCACCTTTCTTAAAAGCTTTAACAAAGTCGTGCAGCACCTCGGAGTCAAACTCCTCGGGCTCCATGGCGAACTTCTTGCCTCCATCTGCCAGAATTCCCACATTCACTTCCTCTCCGCTCTCACTCAGGCCCAGGCTCTTCAGCTCCTCAGCGTAGTCTTCCTCATCAGCGATGGCAAACGTGTACTCTGGGAAGTCTTTGGCCACTTGGAGCACCTTGGACCTCCAGAACTGTGTGGCTGGAGATTAATTAGGGGTGAAATGAAGAGATTTTTTTTATCTAAAGTATATTTGAGTTGTCTACAGTTAGTGTTTGGTGATAAGAATGTGTTGCTGTACTTCTGCTCTCAAATCAAGAACTTCAGAAACATAACTAGTATTAAACAATGTTGGATTTCAGTTATCTAAATTTTAAACAATTAAATCTGAACAGTAACATTTAGATTTAAAATCAGACCAACTAAACAGCAGTTTAACAAACTCACTTTTCCTGTAGTCGAAGCTGAAGTCGACTCCATAATACACGACCACCAGGGGTCGTTTTGTGTAGCGCTTGGCATCATTGCTTGGTTTCCTGTGACCCACCAGAGGAGTCACGTGCTTTTTGAAGAACTCTTGTACTTCTGACACTGTTGTAGAGTCCTGTGCAGTAAGAAAAAAAAGCTGATGAATTCAAATGTGACTTTAACTCGAGATCAGTTTCAGAGGTGGGTGATGCAAAGGTGGCTTATGTGTGAAACCTTTTGCTGACTGGCTGTTCATTTTGACACTGACATTAAAACTGAAAGAAAGCCAGTCACAGTTTCACATCCAACGAAACCATATAAAATTCAACCGGAGGAAAAAGAAAAATCAACCCAGAGAAATGAAATAGATAAATATTTTTTAAAAACTGACTGTACCTTGACTGTCAGTGTGTGTGACTCTGGTTCGTACTTGGAGCGGAACTTCTCAGGCTGAACGATGACAACCTGACCAGGTGATGCCTTCAGCAGTTTGTTCACTTCAGAGCTGAAGGAGTGACGGAAGGTGAAGTCTTCCCTCAGCGCGTTACCTGCCAGACAGAGGAGCAACACAGGTCAGTCTGAGCGGCATGTGAAAAATGTCAAGAAAGAACTTTGCAGATACAGGATGAAATATCTGAATGTAAACATGAGGTCCTTAATTGTTTTTATAATTCACTGAATCATTACAAAGTAACAATGTTCCTTTTTTTTTAAGATGGACGTTTACTCCGTCCAGCTCCTGGTGGAACTACTCACACGCCTCGATGTAGATCTCATAGGCTGCGTCCTCTTCGCTGGAGAACACCCCGACGATGACGGCGTCATCTCCATCCTTGATGAGCTCCTGCACCTGTTTTGCTGCCTGGACCTGTTTGGAGGGGGGTCCTGCTTGCTCACCCATGTAGTCAACAATGCCTGCGGAGAACGTGAAAGAGGTGGGTCACTGGTAACCAGGAAATAAATGTGCATACAGATCTACATGATAACCTTGGTGTGCATGGAAAACGGTAAAAACACCTACCATACTTCTCTCTGGGTCCGTTGTAGTCGAACACCTTGCCCTTCCTGAAGATCTTGAGGGTGGGGTAGCCCGTGACTCCAAAGCGTGTGGCGATCTCGTTCTCCACAGTTGCGTCTACCTTGGCCAGAGGAATGGAAGGAGTGCGCTCGCTCAGCTCCTTGGCTGCCTTCTCATACTCTGGAGCCAAACGCTTACAGTGTCCGCACCTGGAGGACAGTTATACCAGACAAAAATAATGAGGAAAGTTTCATTCGCCTTAAGAACTGCCGTTTCAAAAAAAGATCCACCGTGGATGTGTGGGTCAATCTGACTGACCACGGGGCGTAGAACTCCACCAGGATGATGTCTGCGTTGTTCACAGTCTCATCAAAGTTGTCTTTGGTCAGCACCAGCGTCGCCTCAGGAGGGGGTTTCCAATCAGGCTGAGCCACCTCTTTCACACGATCCACAATGGCTGCAACAAACACACAATTCACCACATCCATCATTACACTGGTCATTTTTCAAAAGCGAACACATGGTCTGTGTTGAAACTGAATGAACCATCTCTACCGTTCTGCGTCCTGTCTCCATCGTAGTCCACAGGCTCTCCGTTTTTAATGATCTTGATGGTGGGGTAGCCCGACACTTCGAACCTGCTCCCCAACTCGCTCGCTACTGTCGCATCCACTTTGGCCACGGGTATGGGAGGATCGTTCTCCTTGAGTGTCTGAGCAATTTTTTCATACTCAGGGGCAAACTGTTTGCAATGACCACACCTAAAAGGATAAACAAAAG
The DNA here is from genome assembly GCA_900303245.1 of Selene dorsalis. Classification (NCBI taxonomy): domain Eukaryota; kingdom Metazoa; phylum Chordata; class Actinopteri; order Carangiformes; family Carangidae; genus Selene; species Selene dorsalis. Next base: position 113,803 of record OMNW01009579.1, read on the forward strand.
AGCACAGATGTTTGTTTTTTTCTCTCACGATGTAGACTTTCTCACTTTCTTCTTCTGCAAATGTTTAAGCCTCAACACACTTTGGGCTGTAACTATGTTCATAATCAATTGTAGTGAATAAACAGTGAAATATCAAACTCACCATGGGGCGTAAAACTCTATTAAAACTGTGTCTTTCCCCTCCATGAAAGTGTCATAGTTGTTATCGGTGAGAATCAACACCCCGTTCTCTTCCTTCACCTCTGTGTCATCATCATCATCTTCTTCTTCATCATCATCCTCACTGTCACTGTCCAGTTCATCACCTTCCTCCTTCTCCCCTGTAACATCTGATGCAACACAGAACCAAAGACACGGTATGATTCACAGGAAGGTACAGCTCGGACAGTGTGGACAGTTGAGGGATATTGTCACAATGCTGCTGCCTGATAAAGTTTTAATTGAAACAAATGGGGTTCATTTCATATTATGAATAAGGCTAATGTAATGCTAACACTCAGGAGCTAGGTAACTGTGTAATTATCCTCGTGGGGCAGTTCTGTTGACATTAGCCGACCCGTGCTGTTAGCTCGTATGCTAACAGGACTAGCAGAGTATCCCCTGTAACTTAGCTAGCTACTTTGCATTAGAAAAACTAGCAGGAAACACACACCGGCTTTATCGTAACGTCTTATTCCGCCGTAATAATCACGCAGAGACGTGAAATGTGTCACACTCACCATCGTCACATCTGCTGACAGCTGCGAAATGTGCAACGCCGAGCAGCACAATCAACAGCAGAGCAACCTTCCTCATTGTCCACGGGTGATGATGCGGCTCCGTGTCTAAAGACGTGTTTCTCTGGAGTAACCTGGCTAATTAACTTAGCTAATAACGCTGATGAATGTCATCAAAATACCGTCGGCCGCACAGACCCCACGGATCAATACTGATAAGTGGCTGTGGAAGTGTCTAACCTCTTCGTTTCATACAAACTAATCACTCATGAAATCACACACGCCGCCTCCTCCGTCTGGAAGTTGTCTGACTTGCCACGTTGTGATTGGTTCCCATCATTGGCTGTCGACCAATCACATGTCGCCACTCAATTCCTCTAGCCGGAGACGTTGAAGGGTGCGATTGGATGTTTGTCTCCCTCAATGACCTGCAGGTTGTAGGTCCGGATCCATGTATACCGGATAACGGCCTAAAGTTAGTGACAACTCCAACAACTCTGAATGTATTTATTACACAGCTATATCACTACAGCTCTGGGAGTCCACACATCTTCACTTTTTAGGAACATGAACAATGAATATTTAAAGATCAAATAAGTTTGACTGATTCAGAGTGGACAACAACCCAGAGGAGGTATTCTTGAAATACTCTCTGATATATAAAGTTATTTGCAGTGCAAAACAGTGCTGTACCACCATTAATGCATGAATAAAAATTCACTAAAAAGCCTTAGACTTTTTTGAGTTTTAGGATGCAATTATCATTAGCCTGTATCCTCTAAATATGATAGTCAGGTGGTCAAGTAGAGCCTGCAGAGCATCTAGACTACAAACACTTAGTCATAACTATTACTTACTACTTACACAAAAGCTTATATTTTCATTTGTAAACCATAATAAATTGTGTCCATCAATCATTTACAAAGTTGAACTGATTTTGTACCAAAACATGAAGTTTATTTAGTTGGTTCTGGGAAGAATTTGAAGATTCAGGGTGTAAAATCTGAGAGATAATAAAAACAGGAAAGTACGTTGCTGGGCACATACAATACATCTTCACATAAGAGGAGATCTTATAATGCATAAACTGTCACCTCCACAGGGATGTTGTTTGTCTGACTCTACACTTACAGGTTCCTTATGTACCAGAACCTCCACCAACACCTCTGTATGAGTGGCCTGAGTTTTACTTAACCAACAACTGTGATTTGTTTCAGTACAATAGTCGTTTTGCTTCTCCAGATCCTCCTCTGTCCAAATCCTGATGAGAGACGGTGACTCTTGGAGATATGAGCAGTTTTGTCCCTTATCATTTGTATTTCCTTCAGCTGTGCTTCTGTTTTGCTGCAGATCATCAGACGCCAAAGCAAGATCTGAGGAATGAGTGACTTTCTTTCGGCCGCTCTGGTGCAAGAACTGCAGCATCTCTTGTTCAATCTTGGACCTGTAAACGTAAGAATTATTATCATTTTGTAAATTACAGTATTTCTGTGTAACCTTGGTCTACAGCTAAAATAACAGACACTTGATAAATGTTATGACCTGCTCAGATGAGACTCAGGTAGCATTTCTCCACCGACATCTGTGTGATTATTCACCATAACCTCTTCTGTCATTTGTGTTCTTACAACATCCTGCAACAGAATCACAAAGTTTCCAGACAACAGCAGACATATTTTTTGTTGTTGTTTGATGTTCTTTGAGAGCACACATGTGACGCTTTGATATAAACAGGCTGGCTCACCTGTGTGTCCATGTCAGAGGGCTCCTGTATGGGTGAGGAGATGGGACTCCCCTCCTCCATATATTGATGGGCTTTTGGGGGCAGAGCGTGGTGCAGGGAGTCAGAGAGGGAGCTGAGTCTGAACAACAGCTCGTCTACCAAGCTCTCAAACTCTTCAAGGTAATAAGTCTGAAAAACAAAAGAGTCAAGAAGACTTATGGAAAATGTGGTCTCTCTGATAATGTTCTGTACTGTTGCATAGCTAGTGGCATTAGACAGTCTGATGCCCACCATAGTTTTGTTGCTGTTTGCCTCTTTACAATAATTACACCAAGGCAAATCAACAATGATAAACACAGTATAAATTCAAAATGCCACACAAATGAGATGTATTAGAGACATTTCTTAATTGACAAACACAAGTAATACAACAGTAAACTGTTTTAAGGCCTCTGCAGCTTTTTTCTCACTCTGCTCTCCACAGGGTTTTTGATCCATGTTGGTTCACACGGCCCAGTCAACTCAGAAATCCTCCGTCTGACGTAGCTAAAAAACTCAGCTACAGTGAAGACATCCCTCCTGCTTTGAGATCTTTTGGCACTTCTGACCAATGAAGACACCACACCTAACGTCTAAAAGAAAGACAGATGTCTGTTTGAACACAACAGTGATCTGAACTGCCCCTTGTGTGTGCAGACAGAGAATAGAAACACTTGTGTACCACTGCTGTCAACATCACAGTGGAGGACAGGTAGAGAGCTCCACAATAGCCAAAGTCACGGCCAGAGAGGGGGAAGAGGAGGCGCCTGGCAGGTTTGAGGCCCCAGTAGTCACCGAGGAGAGTCTGAAGGGAGCGGGACACGGAGCTGAAGGCCTGGGAGGTTTGTGCAAACAGAAGATTCCCAGCACAGGACAGTGCCACCAGCAGGATCAAACCTGAAATCTAAGACAGAAGAACATCCTAATTTTCACTCCTGAAAAATCTACAATTGCATATGAAGTCCCAAAGGATGAATCTCATACTGTAGCATAAAGAAGCTGAACATATGAAAAGGGTATAAACAGCATTATTGATAATGCAATAACTTGGAAACTGTGACTGTTTGTAGAGTAATATTATAAGAGGTGGTGCTTGGGATTAACGTCTTTTATTACTTGTGTTGCTGCTATTTGTGTTTACCGTTGGCCAGAGCAGGCTGGAGAGTGTGCGGGTCAAGAGTGCAGCAGAGGAAGCTACAGTCCTGTTCACCCTCAACACAATCACACACTTCATGGTGAGTAGGAAGAGTGTGACACCACGCAGAGTTCGAATATCCTGAGACACAAAAACATTGTTGTCTTTCATTTTCAACCTCAAAGTCAGGTTTTCCTTTTTTAATTTAATTTAGCAATATGAACATGAATATAATAATATTATTATGTTCATAGTTATATTTATTAAAGGTGGGGCAGTTTCATTTTTCAACAGAGGACACTGTGATAAATTCATGACGGACATACAGCGAACATTTTTTCTTACTTGTTCCCAGGTTGCTAAGATGCTGACATCAACCTGTCCTCTGCGTCTCTGCAGCACCTCAACAACATTCATGATGATAATAGAGTGATAGATGTAATACACATAGTAGACTAGGATCACGGTCAGCAGAGTGACCTGCAGAAGAAGGAAACAAAGAGAAAATGAAGTGTATTAAATTCTACAGTGTTCACAGTGTTAAACTCTGCTGTGTGCTGTGACCTTCAGAGACTTTTCCTGTGTGCTTTATTTCACACATGTTGGTTTAAGAGCTGCAGGTTACTTTACCCTTTCAGCCAGGTCACTGTGATCCTGTTTGCACTGGTGTGTGGCTAAGTGTGTGCACGTGCCTATGCATGTGTACCAAGTTTATTTGGGTGAGAGTTAATGATTTTTATTATGTTGGAGTAATTTCTTTTTCTCATATCTGTGTGTATATATGTTAGACTTACTACCAGCCAGCTGCAAGGTGTCCTCCAGTATCCCATCAGCCCTAGCTGCCTTATGGTGCACACCTGATTACAGAAGTGCAGCAGAGACAAGAGGAGGAAGAGTAGCTGAGGGAGAAGAGAAGAAAACATGAGCAACATTCAGGTTTTTGAAAAAAAAGGCAAGTATTATCACAGAGATAGAATATAATGCATAATACTTTGCTCAGCTGTTCAGTGATGATAAAAGTGATGGAGCATTTTACCTGGCACACCATAACAACATAGTCCCGCACAGTGGGAGTGTGATGCACCCTGACCGACTGCACTTTGCAAGAAGGCAACAAGACACCGATGGGGCTCTGCTCAACCAGCAGGGTCACACCGGTGAACAAGTTGGGTGCAGGGCTGAACAAGGTAAACTGGACCTTCAGGGCCACTGTCTGTCTGTCCAACCAGCCACTTGAATGCAGGAGATCCAGTTTGGATGCAGCGTTAGACCTGGATATCAACAAGAAATTATTCTTGAGATCTGTCAAATAACGATTGTTTCCACTGTGTAAGTTTCTGTGTGACTCTCACTTTGTGTGACCTAAACCAACTGCAGTACTTGGCCATGAGTAGCAGCCCAGGTTACCACATGTGCTTTGGGGTGTTGCTGTGGAAACCATGTCAGTGGAGGATGGGTAAGTGGATATTCCTCTCTCTGACAGGAATAAGCGAAGACCCTCTGGTATCTGAGGAGCCACAGAGAGAATAAACTAAAACTAAATCTTTTCATAATAGATTGATACTTGTGACACAGAGTACAAGTAAGTACAAATAAATAGTGGAATAATACAAGTAAAGGTTTCCTTTTGTTACTTACCTGGTCCCAGAATGAGCTAGCTGCCTCCTTCTTCCATAGGCTTGCTTCTCCAATCAAGATGTGAGGCAGCTGCTGAACAACATCAAACCATCAAGTTGTAAAAATGTGTTTGGTTTACGAGCTTCAGATGAGATATTGTGAGTTTTTAGTCATTGCTCACCACAGATTTGGCTGAAGTGTTCTTGTAGAGCAAGTTTAACAGACTGGTCTGTGTCCACTTCCACCAGTCCTCATGTTTTCGTATGGACATAAAATCACCATCAGTATTCCCGCTGAAAAATAAAACATGATTTTGAATACTTCAAGCCTCTCTTTAGGAGAGAGAGAAAGAGAGCATGCATGTGTTACCTTATAAACTGTTTCCTGACAGTTTTATTGAGGTGGTAGTGATCACTGACTGAGCTGCTATATGTTACACACAGCATCAGGAGCACCATGGCGACACAGACAGACAAATCCCTGGATGACAAATTAAAAGAGATAATTCCTAATGTAGTTTTAAATCATATACAATCAGCTGCTCACACACACAAAGACACACAAACACACCTGAGAGTGTTAATGATTAAAGTCTCTTTTCTTTTCCTCCCACAAGTTTTCCTCAGCTCTGCTCGAGTAGGTGGGCGCACAAGGCGTAGGTACCGAGCTCGCCGACGAGCAGCAAGAAGCTGTCAATCAGAAATAATTGATTTCATGTTTGAACTGAGAAGAATAAAACTGATTCAAAACAATCAGATTGTGGTGATTACCTTTTCAAAGTATGAGCATCTTTCCTGAGGAAGAGCAGACAGTCGGCATTGCTCCTCTGGTTCATTAACCTCTAACTCTTCTATTCCAGAGAAAGTGTGAAAGTTTGGTGTTTTCCTGTACCAACAGGAGACAGCCACTGCCACAGTAAGTATCTGTAAAAGAAAAAAGAACAATGTATGCAATCTATTTTGTCAGTCATTTCAAGTTGCACATTTATTTATTTCACATGCATGTGTTTGACAACAGGCAGTAATTCACTTACCACGACAGGCTGGATGAAGAAGATGCAAGATGTCAGGGAGAAGAAGAGTGAGTGTATCCAAAGCAGAAATTTGCTGCTGCTGAATCTGACACATCGCAGACACAGTCACAAAAATCAATAGTAAGTAATCAACTAACACCCATTTCTTCATATACGTCATCATGTTATCACATACCTCATTCCCAGCACTGCAGAGAGCACCAGGCCTGAGAGGGAGAGGAGCAGACAAAGAGTCCAGGCCACATAGTGACACCACTGGGATGTTGGTCCAACTTTTCTCCCTTTCATTCTCTTGATGATGTGGAAACCACTGCTGTGATCACACCATGCTGCTTGGTGAGCATCTCCCTTCTTCTGAATGGCTTCATCTTCATCCCACATACAGGAAAAGTGATCTTTCTGGGTTACATGAAATCTGCTGCTTTCACTAATAAGATCAAATGTTTTTCCCTGAGCTGCCTGGTCAGCATTTTTCTCCTCTGAAATTAGCAGCAAACCCTGAACTGCTGGCTCCACACCGCTCTCATCTGATGGATCATCCTGTCTTCTCATGGTCACACTTGGTTGGGTTACAGGTTCTTGTTTTGTGTCTTTATTTTCCAGAATCATAGTAGACACAGAGAGTGGGTCTGTGCCCTGTAACACAAAAGGAAGGATCAGACAGGGATGAAAAATGCTTGGAGACACAGACAGAGAGAAAGAGGAGTAAAACAAAAAAGTAAAAACAGAAAAAGATTGATGCTTTAACCGAACCTGGTATTTCTTTCTCCAGGCATCCTGTATCCACTGCTTAAGACTGCTCCAAGAGAGATGGAGTACACTGTCAGCACCTATGAGGAGACAGGTCATCACTAAAATTGAGAAGAGAGGAGTGGAGATAAGAAAAAGTGTGAAAAAGAAGTGAAGGAGAACCACATGGCTACATGATAATTTACACTCACACAGCACTTTCTTAGGAACATCTGTATCTGCTTATGTGTACAATTCTAATCCAATAAGCCAGTTATCTGGCAGATGTGTAATGCATGAAATCATGTAGACACAAGTCAAATATTTCTGTTAAATGGGTGGACAAGACTGTAGAAAATACAGGAGAAAGTTTATTAAGAAAGAGGAGGAATTCTGTCTGTTCTGAAGTTGAGCTTGTTTATGTCCAGCCCTCAAAATGCTGTTTGTACTTTTCAGTTTTTCTACCTTTTGCATGTTGAACTCCCGACTTAATCAGCTTGATTTTATGCAGTCGAAACATGAGCGATATCAATGTTGCTCCGGGCAACACTGCCACGACACTTAATATGCCCGTTGTCACAGAAACAGCTGATACATCAAGAATACCCAACTCGAACGGCAACTGTAAACAAGGCATTACAAAACACATCTGTAGGGATAACATGTTTTGAATTCTTCACACAGCAAATTTAACAATGTGAAGGCCTTATTAACAAACCTCGTCATCCATCTGTGCTATGATTACTGTGTTGACACATGCGTATCCCAGCAGCAGCAGCAGACACACACTTAGTCTTTGAGCTTTTGTGAACAGGTTAGGGCAGCCGGAGCTGTACACAGACATCCAGATGTGGAAGTCGGTAAAATAGTTGGATAGCTTCAAACTCAACATCTGTGAATAAACAGATGGAGATGCAGGGTCACATGAGAGAATAAAAACAGTTTCTTTAGTGTCTTCAGATGTTTATGTGAGTGTTGCACCTTAGCAAAGCCTAATCCATGGGTACAGACGTGCAGCATTCTCTCCACCTGGCCTTCACCTCTGTTTACAGCCAACCAGCACTGACCAATGAAGAGCCAAGCCCGTCCTTTCACATGCCCTCTGCTCACCTGATTAAAAAGGAGACACATAAACCCCCTTGATAGTCCCAGAGAGTCCACAGAGCGTGTCAGCTAACACAAAACATATGGTCCTTACTTCAGACACCTCCACTTGTCTGAGGTACCAGATCGGAGATGGTCCAGAGCTGTCGTGCCAGATGTGGACCCCCCACACACAGCCCAAGCTGTTGGCTGTGCTGTGATGTCAAGCACAAAGATTATACTGAGGTAGAAGTAGTTAAGAAATAATAAAAACCTGCTACTGTGATATTATGAGGTATAAAGCAGTAAAATGTGGATTATTTTGTTTTTGTAAAACTAACTTTATTTGTTGAAGGTGACATTTTGAGATTTTGGAGGATTTTACCTGAGTAGAAACGTGTCTTGAGAGTTCCTCCAGAACAGAGTGCACCCTGGGACTTGTAGTTCCCTTGTATGTGAGAACCCATCTTCACCATACAGCACTATGTAGACCTGATAAAGATGCAGAGACAGACTGATCCCTTTAATTACGCAATTTCACCATTCATTTTGACATTTTGAAAAGGTATTTTTTATGCTATATCTAAATCTGTCACCAAAGTTAACAAGTTTTTTTTAAACAGTGTGTGACTAATGACTGTAAAAACCTCTTCAGTCAAAGCTCTTTGAGATTAGGAGCAGGGAGGATGACTGCTTTGAAGGAATGGCAGTTTTACCTTTGCACTCATATTGGCTGCAGAGCGGAGACCAGTGTGGATGGTTACAGCATAAAGACATGAGTCAAATGGAGAGTTGTCAGACAGAAAGTGGACTCTTCTGTTCTTCTGGAACATGGTATCAGCTCTCTTGCATACCACCAACCCCGGGATGTAGAGGCAGACACACAGCACCAGTACAGCCAGCACAGTCAGATCGCAGGACACGCTTAAGTGATCAAAGACAAGAGAGGACATACAGCAAGATGTTAAACTGACATTAAAAAGTGCCTCAACACTTCAGACAAAAATGAGCAGAATGACAAATGTCAAAGTTCAAATGTCTGCAAAATAACAACAATGACAGAAAGCTGTTGCTGAGAACCTTGTTAAATACGTCATTGAAGCCTCAGGAGGCTGAGATCACCTTAGGAACGGGTCCAGATCAGCAGTGTCATGGCTGCTCTGGATCTGGTGCTGCACCACAGTCAGCGGCCTCAACTGGTGACAACTGAGACAAAGAGCACACACCAGCATGAAAGAAGTGATTCATTAATGTCATTCATCACAGTGTCCACTTCTTTCTTCTATGTCAGTGTCGGAGTTTGTTCATCTCTGAAGGTCACGGGTTCAAAAGTTCAAACTGTCCACTGATGTCACTTGATCCATGTCTTACCTGCAGTTGACCGAAGTGTTTTTGTCTGTTTGCTGTGTCCTGCAGCCCTGACGTGTCCAGGCCCCCTTGTGGTCGTCCCAGGATAAACACAGGCTGCTGACAACTGTGAGACTGTAGCTGATCTGTTCACTCTGATACTTGTGTCTCGGTGCTTTCCCAAAATCAGCATTCAGCAGTGCCAGGTGACCAGCGCCTGCAGCTGGAAACATTAGGACTCTGGTGAGTGAGTTTATACTTTGTCTCTTCATGAACTGATGATCCCAATGCTCCCAACTAATTTTAAATCCCATCCTCATATTTCACTAAAACAATGTTTTGTTTTTAGAATCTATTAACTTTTATTTATTTATTCAGTGCTTCTCAGGATTATTAACTCAAAATAGTTTAATGGTCATTTTACTGTCTCGTTGTTTATGTTTTTACTTTATTTGAGTTTTGTATATTTGTATAAAGGCCCATCTAGAGACAGGACTGCAAACTAGCTTAGACTATAAATACTCATCAGTGTTGAAAAAAATAACAATAAATAAATAAATAAACTGCATTCACTGATCTTTTTTAATGACTATATAATTGACTTTTTGGACATACAGTATTACACTTGGCTCAATCCTTGTTAAATGCTTCAGTTACATATTCTAAATAAAACTGGTTTATGTTACACAAGGCCAGCTTGTGCTTGTGACCAATAATTTAACAAAATGACCAATAATTTAACAAAATAAAATATCAGAGAAAGGAAAGAGTTAGGGCTAAAAATCAACAAATAGAACCAAAAGGATTTTTACCACTGAGAGAGGATCGAGGCAGAGTGATGTGCATGGTGTTGGTCTCCCAGTGGTGAACTCTGTGCAGATGGTGCATGCTGGGAGTCGGCTTCTCAAACATCCTGTCACAACAAAGACTCTTGGTTTGATATTTTTGTCGCAAACTTCCTCCTACTATCAGATGGTAATAGCTAAAAAAAAATAGGTAAAACCACAAGATACTTCATCTACCTAAAGAGCAGCATGATGGGAAACAGCTTGTTGGGCGACGGTGTGAACACCACGCTGAGCTGGACTGAATGCTGCAAATGGTCCTGGGTAACGTTGAAGCTATGGTAGTTGGCCTGGGTGCGGAGGAGGACGTATTCATGTACAGAGCCCTCCTACAGCAAAGACATGCACACATATTGTAAAAGTTAGTCATTTCAGCTTTCGTTGTGCACACTTAAAAAAACAACAGATAGAGGAAGTAGTAACATACTTTTCTTTGTGGATGCTGCAGCACAATGCTGATTGGTAGAACAAGGGAACGAACAGGGATCTTTCTCCTCGTGCTGCACTTGTACAGACTTAGGTCGATTACTGGTCCAGTGAGCTGGAGATGGGTGAGTTCAGTCAGCACACTAAGCACACATGGTGGGTGCTGCCTGCTCTCAGTGTCTCCACTGTGATAAACAAACAGAAGCTGGATCAGAGAGGCGGACATGTAGAAGGTGGTTGAGCCACTGCTGGTGATGGTCGAGGTTTGGTTTTGGTATGTGGCCAACAAGGCGATGGTATCCATCCTGACTCTGTGCTCCTGCACTTTATGGTGCAAAATATACTTCTGAAAAGCAGACAATGGATATCAGAAGAAAAAATGGAGGTACAGATAAAACCTATGTGGAGAGACACATTCACACAAATGAAAACATGTTTTCTCTCACCAGCATCAGGTCGGATGCAGTCTGCAGAATATCAACAAAAAGCTGTGCCTTCTGCTTTGTTGCAGTTGATCCTCCTACTCTGATGTGATCAGTGGTGGATGAAGCTGACATGCAGCCATCAGGAGAAACTACAGTGTTTCTTATGTTGTCACCTGTAGAAGAATCTGATTCAAACACTTGTGTGATATTATCTATGCTGGACATCTCAGGTTTGACGTTATGATTCGTGGCAGCAGCCTGTAGTAGATGCGAAAGCAGGACAACCAGGCTGTTGAGAGTCTTCTGGTCCAGATGATAACTGACTGGAGTGCTAGATGCTAAAAACAGGTCTGAAACAGCCTGGATGTGAGCTGTCACCTGAGCTGCCCTCACTATTGTCACCTAAAAAAGCACAGGGAATAAGAATAGAATAGATAAAAAATAGTGCAAGTAGTGTCTCTTTGTCTGTTTGTGTCCATGAAAGGAAACAAGCTTCCACTAACCTGACTTGTAATTTGCAAAAGGTCTTTGAGAATGGAGATGTTGTCCACTATTGATGCCTGTGGATGAAATTACATGTTAGTAAAATATTCCAAAGGTGGAAAAAAAAGGTTGGAATTTTTATTGTGTCATAGTAGAATAGGGTGATTCTGCATGTGTGTACCCGTTCAGTGCTCTCGAGCTGACACACTGTGCAAATGAGCACATTACGTAGGTGTATCTGTGCCTGTGTGTTGGCCTTGGTGTCCAGGCTGAGTCTGTTCAGAGTGCTGGAGAGAAGGCTGATGTAGTTGCGAATCTCTCTGCTGTTCCCCAGCCGTGTCAGAGCCGACAGGTTCCTCAAGCCTGAGTTTGAACTGGAGACGGAGTTATCTAATCTAGTATGGTTTGGCTGCATCTTTAATAAAACCCCACAACATAAACATGGCCATAATATTGATGTTAAGTGACAGTTAGGTAAAGGAGATGATTCTTACAGCTGCAGATCAGGATCATCATTGGATGCTGTGTCTCTGAGGAAGCTCGGTTGGACTTGGACGGTAACAGGACAGGGTTTAGTGGCCGTTCCATATGTACTGCTTCTGATTTCAGTATAAATAGTTACTATGGAAACAATAAGAAATAGTTTCCCTTAAGTCATCAATATGAAATACCTATGTCATGAAATATCACAATAATTTATTTTTGTGCACTTTAACTGTGTATTATGTGTGTGTTGTGTGTATATGTGGTGTGTGTGTATACCTTTATAGTCATCACTAGGGTCACCTGAAGGAAGGCTGAAGTAATACTGGAAATCCCTCCCCTGGTACAGCATCCTTGGGGGTCCGCTTCCTGCACTAAAGCTGTGCTCATACAGTAAATCCTTCAGGACAAACCAGTGATTGGGTTGAACATAGAGGAGGTAAATAAAATTATTTTTCAAGAAACACCCACAACTTTATCCCATTAAAGCAAATTTGCCTTAATGGACAGCCTTTTCATCTTTTTGTAGGGATGTGTGTGGGTGTGTCTGGGACAGGAAATGTACCTCTTTCCCTGAGCTGCAGAAGATGCTGAAATGTGTGTGTAACTCCAACCCTCTGACCGGCTGCACATGGCACATCATTTCCTTTGGTGCAGGCTTGGTTTTAAAGAATAGCTGAGTCCGGCCAAGAAAACTATGATGAGATTCTGAGGACAATATGTAACAATCAGATTAGGTTCGACATTCCCATCCTCTCAGTAATTATTAGGAGAATAAGTGATACTAAGGACTGATCACCCCATCATTATTTGCTGCTTTTGTTGGCAAGTTATTACTGTTGCTATTATTGGTGAGAAACTTACTGGCAGTGACTTCCAACATGTATCTGCTCCCTGGCCTCAGGCTGAAAGGTCTGAATCTGAGAAGAGGGGAGGAAATTCCTAGAAAGATGGAAAGAGAGAGAAATATGACCCCAACCCCAAAGTCTGAGATTTATAGTGCTGGAGAGAATAAATGTATGTAGCTGAGTTTCCACAATACTCTACCAGTATAAGTATAGGACTCAAAAAGGCCTCTGTCTACTGGGTCTCGAGGCAAATCGAGCAAAGTTGGCTCCTGGATCACCACAGACGGTCTGGGAGCCACTAGATTACTCCCCTCATCTTCATGTACAGCTGGATCAAACACTGAGTCATCTGCTGGACTGAAGGTCTCACTGTCCACATCTGGGAATAAGATAAAAATGAGATAAGATACGATTAATTATTAAATATTAATATCAAATTATGTTAAAATACGTCAAAGAATATGCCTATAATATATCAGCATAAAAAGACTATTGCACAATGGGTTTGTGTTAATTATTGTTTCTCAGTCATCAACACATAATTAACAACATCAATTAGTGGTAATTACAGTTGTAAAAAATCAATACCTGTGGGTCTTCCTACTGATATTCCTGAGTCTCCCTCCTCTGCACCTGGGAAGGTAACATCATAATCTGCATCTGTAGCAACATGCACAACAGAGTTAGGCTATACACTGAAAATGCACTGACGGTGCATATGTAAATATAAGAAGCCACTGACTGTGTTAGGCTGAGGCAAAGAAATGACAAATAACCTATTTATGGCACATTCTTAACAAACATAAACAAAGATAGCTCTTACAAATAGGCAATACTATTAGCAACAAGCTAGTTAGCGCAAGGAAGAACTAGCATCTTAAAAACCACATACAAATTGGTGGAGACCAAAAGCAAAGCTAAAAGAGTGAATAGCGACACATATGTTCATGATGATATCAAGAGGATGTCTAAGGGTTAACAAATCACAGTTTGTTTCTGCTGCCTCCAAGTGGCGAAAATATGAATTGCTGCAGCTATAAAGACCGAGGACCAGCAGAGGAGGACTACACAGGTATTTTCACTTGTTCCTGATTAATCATCATGTAATTCCCAGTGTAGCTAATTAACCAAAGTATCTGAAAACAAAAACTCTAATTTCTTTCTTTGTAAAAATTATTTCTCCAGCTCAATTCTTTTCTCACCTGGTCGTCCTCCCTCGTCACCACTCTCCAGGACAGGGAAAGAAAAATCCCACTCAGCTGAGTTAAATGGAAATCCACTGATAACATCGCTGTGGTCAAAGTGCTCTGAATAAAGGACTCCACTGTTGTCTCTGGTGAGTGGTGGCTCTTCAGTGTGATGCTCTGGAGGGTCAAACTGTCCCAGGGAAAGATAAGAGGGCTCCTCTCCTATATGTTAATAAAGACAAGCTGTTAAATAATTCATAGACTCCATTACTGTATATCGCTTTGCACAGTATTATTTCTTGTTAATATCCTTATTGATGCCCAAAACATTATACTTGTGGGATTTTTACGTTATCTACATTTAATGACACACCATTTGTTTTCGACTTATATCTGCCTCTCACTGATGATGTCCCACTGTCAGTGAGGTCCAGGTGTAGTTCTCTGGCTCCAGTTTCAGAGACAATCTCAGTCAGGACAACAGGGGCCGAGGCAGGGACAGCAGTGTAGTATGAGGTATCTGTGTCAGATGGGTGCAGGGTGGAAGTCTCAAGGGTCTGAGGTAAACTGGCAGGACTCTTAATGATTGCAGACGGAGAGCCGAGATCCACTGTGGAACAAAATGGGACTGGAAAAGAACAGAAAATAAGTATTTCTTTGTATATTAAAGACTGGAAATGTACTATTTCTAATTACCTTTTAAATCAAACTAGGCTGAACCCAGTCCTTGGGTCAACTTGCCATTTTACCTTCTATCACAGGCCTGGAGGAGGTGTTGACCCTGTAGAGACTCCAGGTGTACTGGATGTGTTCTGGGGAAACATTACAGTCTTCACACAAGGTACTGATGGAGAATGACTGATCCCAGCTCACCTGGTCTCCTTGGCAATGATGGCAATAAACTAACAGCTTCCTGTATTAGAAACAATTTTAAAATGAGATGGTGCAATAAAGTTCATTTTTTAGAGATTATTTCAATCAATTCAATATAGTTAAAAGGAATATAATCCTCAGATGTAATATGCAATTATTTGTGTGAAATTTGTCATTGCGTCAAAGTTGTCATTACGGATTTTTGAACTCTCACCCAGGCAGGTTTGATTGGACTGTGAGGAAGGTCTCTGATGAGGCTGAGCGCTCTCCACTGTGTATGGTGAGTGTGAAGTGAAACTGGTCAAAGTTGGGTTTTAAAAAATTAACAGGAAATGTGAACACAGGTGAAGAAGTGGGAACGTATTGGGTGAAACAGGACGCGGTGATGGAGCTGAGTGGTTTACATTCCCAGCTGTAGCTACAAAGAGAAAATAAGACAATATGTCAAATTCCAGTCGAAGGAATGAAAAAGCACCTGATTCACTAGAGTTGGATGCAGGATCTGGGCCAGAAATCTAGAAATCTGGACGTCAGAGTTTCTACCTGAGCGGGTTCATGGGAAAGTCAGGGTCATAAGATCTCTGCCCATCCAGGGTTACCATGGTGGCGTTCTTTGTGTTAATGAAGACGTTGGTGCCACCCTGGATCGAAGCCACAGGAGGGTTTGGCATCACTTGAACTCTTACTGTGTAGTTACTGTACACCACACTACCGACGACCTGGACCTGCAGATTTATGGGGTTGAAACAACAGTTTTGTAAGTTTTGATCTGGGTCATGAAGAGTGATGTAAAGCTTGTGACAGTATCCGGCTACTTACCCTGGCTATGGCAGTGTAAGTGTCGTAGTGTAGGAGATGGCTCTGCAGTGTGAGACTCTGTCTGTGTGTGTCTATCTGAGGCAAATGGAGGGTCCGGCCTGCAGAGTCAAACAGACTCCAGGTGTACTGAAGGCCTCCTGATACGTCACAGTCCATTTCAGTCTCATAGGTCACCCCCAGATGTATGACCTCATATCTCCGCACCTAGAAGAGGAGGAGAATTTTCTTTTCAGCTTCTCTTTGCTTCAATGTTAAGATCAAGACAACAGTTATCCTGGCAATGTAGCTACCTGTAGTTTAAGAGGACCCATGTTTTTGACTGGTGGAGGTTGACAAGGTCGGTCCACAACAAAGATGTGACTGCTCAGAGAGGCAGAACTAACCAGGTTAGACACTGTTACTTTGACTCTGAACTCTCCCATTCTGCAAAGAGAAAAACACAAATACACATAACTTCACTAAGACATACTGTTGCCTTGGTAAAAGATGGATTTAGAAGCTCGTTATTTATGTTAGTTAAATAAGGATTAGCAAGAGAGGGCATGCAATATTATGACAGAAATATGGACAGTGACTTGTATAAAATTCAATAACAAATAACTACAACATTATTCAAATTATGATTTATTTTTATTTGCCTGTGGAACACGTGTTGTTCTGTGCTCTGTCCCAGCCTGGATGATCCATCTCCAAAGCTCCAGAGGAAGGTGAGGTTGGTCCCGACATTGACCCGGCAACTTACTGTCACTGTCTGATTCTGCAGGACGGAGGCCTGGTGGACCAGCCTGTTGAGCTTCACCGCTCTCTGGACCACCAGGGGGAAGGCCTCAGAGGTGATGGATGTGTGAGAACCAGACAAGACCACAACTACATCAAACCTGCAGTGAGGAGAAATTGAAGGTATGTTTATTAACGTATATACACAAACTCGATTCTTCTATGTTCTTATACTGCGCTATATCTAATGCTACTCAGGGTTCCTTTAATAAGAACCGCCACGCCCCTCTCTAGAGCCGACCAATCAAGGCCCAAGCCCAAGTTTTGATTGGTAGCTACCTGTCACCTGCGTGTTCCACCCATATCCTGCTTTCTGCGGCGGGATGAAATGGCTGCAACAAACGAACGAACGAAGAAACAAACAAACAAACAAACGCGTTTGCTTTCATAATGGCGTCAGTGCTTCTTTGTCAGTCTGAGCTTCAACGAGAAGACGCAGACACGTTTCACGTTGATAAGGTGGGCTCGAGCAGGAAGACAGACAGTAGCCTACCCACAGGGAGGCAGTCTGTCTGAAGGAGGAATGCAAATGAAGTCGCTAATAATTTGGACTACTTTTATGAAAAACCCCTTTGTTTTTGTTGTTTTTTTTTCGTCTGCTGATGGACACTTCTGGACTCGTACAGACAATGGAGGAACGGACAGCTGGACCTCACAGACTGCTTCAAAGGTAACTACGACCATACAGTGCTGTTCATTTGACTTAATGACATGGTTGCGCTCATGAATAATTTATCTGAGCAAATGAAGTCAAGACATAAACTCAGGCCTGTGTCCATGTGCATGTCTCACTAATTCAATAGGTCTAGGAAGTAGCTTTGGACCCCCAACTAAACAGTATAGTAAAGTATAAAACCATTGAATCTGATGGGCTGCTGCCACAACACTTAACACCAATCTTTTTTAATTCTTTTTCATTATCACAGTAAATGAATAAACATGTAGGAGGGATATTTGTGTATTTCATGTGTGTCCACTACCTGCCAGGTCTGTGGTATCTTTTGGTGACCTTGCTTGTCTTGGTTCTGATTGATGTGGAGTCTCCAAAGTGCCAGATGAGCTCCACAGGGTCTGGCACATCAGCCACAGCCAGGAAGGTTATGTCTGTATTTGTAGGGTAGGCTTGTTTTTCTGAATGAATCCAAACTGGTAGGACAAAACAGATTACCACATGCTCAACGTATTATCTATATGCCCCATAAAATATAAGATGAGCTGCACAAAATAAAGGCTTTTTGAAAATGATGGCTAGGGAGAGCAGGGAATAACTGGAAAAATGGTAGACTATTAAGTCCTATCACCAAAAAATCTGAAAATGCATTATGAGAATTTATCTACTTGATTTTTTGATATACATCTTCATTTGCAATGATTGAAAATCAAACTCTAAAGTTAAATAATCTTCTCTCTCTCTTGACCTAAAGCTGCTTGTAACAAAACATTTGCTGCTGTTGTTTATGGACCTTGGGAAAATCCCACTTATACTGATTAAAGATATACAGAATATATTTTTCTTATCATTCATAATAAATGAAAGCATTTTTTTAAAACCCTTCATCAATGTTCAGATGTTTTGCACTGTTCAGTGGTTGTCGGTTAAAAGTACTTCCTTACCAGCGCTACCCAGGCTGTGAACTCGACTGTGACTGGTGGGTGGTTGCCAGTTTGGATTAGCTTCAGCTTGTGGTGACGCCTTCCTGTTCCCTTCAACACACACCCTGATACTTTTGTTCTGAGAAGACACTCGATTCTCAGCTCGAAGCTCGACCGCAACCGTCCCGATGTGGTTGAAAAGCAAAACCACTGTTGCTTCTTCTCCTGTAGCGTAGCTGCTGTTTCTGTATAGCAGTGTTGCATTCACCAGCAGAGAGACAGTCAGATCAGACCCTGCTGCGACGCTAAATATAACTGACTGTTTGTGATTTTTTTTGATCACACTGGGGACATTCAGCGTCAGCTTTCCAACCAGATCTTGAACCAGCATCTGTGTTTGAAATGAGTCCGAGCTGACTGGGTTAAAGGCCTTGACTGTGACATTATAACATCCTGCTGATAGAAGAAACATACTTAGGTTCCACTCCTCCGTTGTCTTGTTCATCACAACAACATTATCCAAACTGAAAGTCCAAATTATTTGTGACCCCATGCAGCTCCCTTGGCCAACAACCTCCAGGCTAAAATTTGTGTAGGTTGAAACTACTGACATCCAATTCCCAGAAGGCCTCAGGGCATGGATATGTTCGTAGACCATGAGGGTTTGAGGCAGGACAGCAGAGAGCAGCACTGATGAAGGATGAGAAGCAGAGACAACAGATGCTGTGAGGTGATACTGTCCCACTGTGGGGAGGTGGCAGCAAAGCTGGAGGTGCAGAAAGCAGCCAGACTGGTTGGAGGTGTGGAGGAGGTGGAGAGGGATAGAGTCATAGAGATGCATTTGGGTGCCACAATGACAATAGATATTACTGTGGTGTTGATTGAGGCTGTGATCATAGATGATGTTGCCACAGTTACTGCAGTTACAGCCATGGTCATTGCCGTTTTCCCAGTCAGTAATTTTCCTTGTGGGACTCCTGCATTTATTCATGTGAGTAATGTTGGCACTGATGTTATCAGTTTCATTACTCCTCATGTCGCTGCTGTGGCTGCTGTTGTCAGTGTTGCCCCCACAGCAGGTGCCGATGTCAGTTTTTTTGCCGCTGATGTCAAAGCTGTTCTCACAGTTGTGATCGCACTCTGGATTTAGTGTGAGGTTGAGGACAAGTAGGTGCTTCATGGTGCTGAACAGCTCCACATTCACAGAAATGCACTCTCCAGCTGTCAGATGATTCTTCGAAACCTGAACTTTAAGATCAGAAACAGCAGGACGCACAACTACCTGCAAGAGCACACAGTGACACATTGGGACATAATGATATGGGCAAAAGCACATACTTTATTACTGTTGTTACATTAAGTGCTTGTTTAGCCAAATCCTGATATAAATTATTCTTCTGTGAATTAAAATATTATTTGAAAAGCCAACATTAAACTACATTATTGTACTGAATTACATGACCAATGAATGTGGGCACTGTACTTTATTTTAATGTTCCTCATTCACCATTCTGCAGCTGTGATTACTTTATTAGTCCACAGCTGAAAATAGTCTGTCCATATAATATTTACTGCAGTTTGAATAATGTTTTCTAAAATTACAGTTCTCAACCATTTTTGTAAATTATTTATTATTTTTTAAAAATGTATCTATGTTTTTGTTTTTGGTGTTTGTTTGTTTTGTCCAGTGTACATCTTTTAACAAGTCATATGAGAGAAGAAGTAACACAATGTTGGTGTTTGGTCCTTTCTGTGGGATTTGTGTTACGATAAATTTAGAATATGATAACTGTCTCCTGTGGTAATTAATGCCACATGAGGATAACATTGCCACTGAATGACAGCAGAATACTTACAACACGTATTGTCTGCTGTGTCCATCCTTTGGCACTAGAGGCGTTCACTGACACTGTGTGAACTCCCTCTGATTCAAAGGTCCAGTTCTGGAGGAATTTAGGATTGGAAAAAGAAAAAATATTTTGTTAGAGAAAATTTACCCTTTGATGTATTTTATGTAAACACAACACCTATTTTTCAGAAACGTATGTGAAGATGATACAGGACCTTTGAGAAGCAGATGTTGGAACTATCACAAAAACACAGTTTCCAGCTTGATATTGAAGGAGTTGTAATCTATGTGATATTCTCTCTTATAAATCAGTTAGGCCAGGCACGACATGAGGAATGTGATCAAATGCAATAAAATCACTGGATACATATTGTTGTAATTTAATGCCATCAGTATAGCTTATAATGATTTTTTGTTGTTGATTTGTGATAAATAGAAAATGTTAAAAATTCCTTCATACTCGATTGTAATTTTAAAAAGAGGTGGAATCAACCTTCATATGCACATATATCATGAGACATAATAATATTTTCTCACTCCTACTTACCAAAGTGCTGTTTGAACTGTCAGACAGAGGGAGGCAAACTGTCTCCACAGCTTTTCTCTCTCCCTCCATCTCTTTGTTTTCCGCTCTCTTTTCATGCCTAAATGTCCAGCAGAGCCTTGCTGCCAGACTTTGAATCATGTATGCCTGCAGTGTGACAGGGTCGCCCAGGTACGCTGCTTGTGTGGCCTCACTGAATAATTCTGTCTGTTGCAGATGTACGCAGGAGGGGACGCCCAAGGACCCATGGAGCACAGAGATCACCAAAACATCTGGAGTGTGCTGCAAGACGGAGAGGTGGAGGGTGGAGGACAGCGTGGAGAGGAGGTTGGAGACACTAACATCTAAACAGAAAATAACAAGATAAGAGAAGAGAGAAAATAGAGTGAGGCAGTTTTACGCAGTAATACATATATTTACTATTAATTCATTAATTATTCAGTATCAATTAAAATTCTCTGTAGCTGGCTCACTTATTTCATATTTTCCTGGCGTTTCCAAAATCCAGTCAGATGACATAACAAAAGAGCCATCATCCAACAGGCTGACATGCTGTGAACTTTGACCTCTAGGGGTCATGTCCAGGAACTCCACAG
>OMNW01009579.1:135619-147522 GCA_900303245.1 Selene dorsalis
TGTTAGATTTTTTTTTTTTTTTTTACAAAAACTCAAGTGTTTTATTTGAAATTATAATACATGTACAACAAACAAATAATTTACACAATTAATTTAATATTCAAAAATATATGTTTTCACTCAAAAGTAAATAAGTAAAAAAAGAAAATAGAAATAAAGTTATTTGCGCAGTCGAAAAGTATTTATTTTAACACAGGACTCAACCTGAGGGTTCCCAGGAACCTGTGTGTGTGTGTGTGTGTAAAAGTCAGAGGCAGCTGACCTGTGGGCTGGGCGGGGCGTCCAGCCAGCTTTCCAGAAACCTCCACAACAAAACTCTCCCCAGCCTGCACTGTGTCCACAGAGGAGGACACACTAATGCTGTGCACAAATGGTCCATCAGTTCTGTAGAGCGCCACAATACCCCGCCCGCCTCCAACAGGCAAATCCAGCACACTGGAAAAGAAAATATTCACAGTTAAAGAAGCGTCACGGAAAGTTTCAGGGACGTTGGCACTGTGGGTGTTAATGTGTGAATCGATCATGAAGACAAATTTGATGTGTTTTACTCGGCCTGAATGAGGTTTGTGTTTTCAGTCACTCTGTGGATGAGGACGTGAAACAGAGCAGTCGTGTTAGATGCTGACAGGAAAAGGCTGCAGTCCTTCTCACCTTTGTCTCTTACTCTCCCCTCTGACGTCTGACCCTCCACTGGAGAAGGCACTGAAACACTCAATTAGGACCAAATCGTGTAGCTGGTTGTTGCCACAGTAACAGCTTTCCAAGGTCACAGCTGCAACCTGGTACCTTTAACAACAAATAGTTAAGACTAACACACCCATACAAACCAGCGTGTTTATGTTGACATCATGTGATTTAAAACAGCTGGAAATCCCAGATGTGTTGCATTTAAATGTGTTGTAAACCTCGACTGTAGTATAGACTGCATCTTATTGCAGAAAAATAAGATATAACATCTCAGTTGTAAAGCAACTGAACCCAGAGGCCTAGTGTTTAAGACTTAGTTTGTTATTGAAAAGTTTCCTCATGGACAGATAAATATGAAGGAAAATGAGGCCGATGAAGTATCACTGAGGAGAGGCTTGTCTGGGCTTTCACTTAATATTCTGTTACAGAATTAGTGTTTGAGTAATTTATGAGAATGTTAATTATAATTTAACTTGTGTTTATTTATGAGAGCTCAGTTTGGTGAGCATGAAATAAGAATAAACATGCAGCCTGTAGCTGAAGGCAGTTTTAACATAGTTCTTGATAGATTATTCTAACACTGGATTATCTGTGTCTCCGTGGACAAACAGGTCCCGGTAGGAATTGACTTTAAAAAAAATATTTTTTCAAAGTCATTTCACATCAGACATACCCGACCTGGCTGTTTGTGAAATGCTGCTCTTACCCCCCTCCCCCGGACTCACCCCTCATCCAGACAGCGCACAGAGCAGGTTACCGGGTCAAGGTCACGGGCGTCCCTGGGTGTACAAAGCCGGAGGAGAGAGGAGTCGCTGCCGTTGACGCAGCCCATGAACCACGGTGAATTCTCCCGACCAGCCACGGAGAGGGTGGGAAAAAACGGATGCAGTGAAATGAGGATGTAAACAAAAGCACCGAACATGTCAGGTCCCGTGAAATCTTCGCAAAGGCCGCAACAGAGACAGAGGCTGAGGGGGGGGGGCAGCTGGACGGACCAGTGGGTTTGATGAAGGACATACAGACAGGTTATAGACTGAGACGGGACGAGGGGAGGAGAGACGCAGGCGCAAAGACAAACAGACAAGGTGTGTGGGAGAAGAGAGTGAATGACTGTGTGTAAATGAAGAGGAAGCACGAGGCTGGTTTCACTGAACCGGGATCAAACAGAAAATTGCACGTCTGTTATAATGCAGAGCACTTAAACAGACTCTATGTAAATGCATTAGAAATGTTGATATCTCCATGAGGCATGGAGCGTGGACCACTGGGCTCTGTAGTTTTCCTGCTTCGTGGCGTCTGGACTTTAAGTGATTTAAATGAACTCGTGTCTTCTCATTAAATGGGATTTTCTTATTGGAAGTGAACCTTAAAGATTTTAAACGCAGTGTTGTTATAAAATCCCAGTCAGGACAAAGGTCGCCTGTCAGTGGACATGAAGCAGAAAGGCTTCTGCTCCAAAATGAGAATGAAAATCGACACCATGAGAGATGGAAGTTTTTTGTTTTTTTTAATCAGCAGTGTTAAGGACAAGATTGTGTTAATGTGAATTATTCTGTTGTTAAACACTGAGATAAACTCACCTGGCCTTACGTGACCTGGCCACGCGCCCTTCGTGCCTCAGGTTGGCTCACAAACTGCACCACGCAAAGGGCGTGAATTATTTATTTCCAGCCTGGGTTAGTGCAGACCCAGGTCAAGACATGAAGGAAATCCCATTACTGATTTGATTCCGTTATTATCCAACAGCCCGTCTGAAGGCGGATGAGCCAGTTGAGAACCAGAGGCTGATTTCTATTCCTTCACCAACATTAAAAAAACAAAATCTGAGAACTTCACAAGCACCAAATCTTCATTTTAGGAATCTGGTGCCAGAGTATTTATTTAGGGATCAGCAGTGGATCATCTTCCATTCACCTGAATGAGCTGTTAAAGTCTTGATCCCATAGTCAATACAGAAGATGAAAAATGTGAATCTTGTTGGTCGTTTGGTTTTATTCTGGGTCCTGATATATATTTTTTTCCTGACATGGGCTGGATGACACCGAGGAGGCACGTCCTAGTGATGAGTGTCAGCTGGGTGGATTAGTGCACTTATGTGATCACTCCGCGTGGGTCGGGGTCGCCACTTATTTCCTTAATTCGTGAGAAATCTTCAAAATCGGGTCGGAGTGGAAATGGGCTAGAAGACAAGTGAGCTAGATCAGCTGGTTATTTTCCAGCTTCCTAGAAGAAGTGAGACAGTTTCAAGTCTGGATCTCTTATTTTTGGCTGAATGTGTCTGAGCTCTCAGGTTGGAAAACGCAAAAAAACACACACACACAACGGAACCGGTGTGAAATCTGTCCTCTGAGTCCAGGTTGCCCTGTGAGCCCTTTGCTGGAAGACACATAACGCGTCCTCGTCGTGCAGCTAACTCCGCCGGTCCACCTTAAAAAACTCTTCCGGTTTTCCAGACATCCCCTTTAAGAGAATTTCCCCGTCCTCCTCGTGGCCAGCAGGCGGCGCTGCCAGACCGCGTCTTGCCCTCGCGCTGCCTGTAGCAGAGAGGGGCACAGCGGGGGGAATCAAACACATTTTCTCTGTCCATTTTTTATACGGAATACGCGCAGATTTGGTCGATTTCGTTTCGTGACTGTTCTCTGCCACTCACACACCACTTCACATAATAAACAACACCAGCCACGCACACGCGCGACCACAGACGCGCACAAATCTTTATCTGCTCCCCTTAAAAAAAAACTAAGTGGTGGGATTTGAGTTGATTTTATTATTGATTCATTTGCATATATGAAAAAAAAACAAGTCGTGGGGGTTGAACGAGGTTGGAGTCGTAACGCACACAGGTACACGTTGAACCGGAGTCACTGCCTCTGAATATATTTTTCACTGAAAATACATAATGCTGTATTTGCTGAGGGACCCCCCGGAGCCCAGGCGAGGACCCCTGGTGGTCCCCGGATCACACTTCGAGAAGCATTTTCTTTTCAAAGCCTAAACGACAATATGAAGCGTTGTGGTCGTGACGGTGCGTAAATCTCACCTCAGGCCTACTTAACAACAATAACCTGCTTATTTCGTTAAGCGCGTGCCGTGTCTTCACCGTGTGCACGCGGCGCCGCAATCAACAACCGATCAACTCAACGAAATCTTTGAATGAAGACGCCGCTGGATGAGCGTTGCGGCGCTGCGTAACGGAGAGTGGTAATAAACAGGCGAAGCGTTATGTAAGCGCCTGCAGTCTGCGCCCCTACCGAGGACACGGAGACTGGAGCACAGCTGACTCCGGTAGACTGTGAAGTCGCTTGAGGTAGAGCGATACACAAAACAGATACTGTCTCAATGAGTTTGTCAGGTCAGAAAACAGGTAGAGGAGGAAAAACAAACCAACACATCTGCTCCAAAACAGCTTTTATGCGCATCATTTTAACGAGTTTATCAGCTGCCACCAAACTATATTCAAGAAAATTACAGATTAAGACCTCACTACATATTGATATAATGCATTTTACTTCCATTTCATGCGGAAAATAAACAGTATTGTATGAGAACAGCCAACTTTTTCAGTCATCTCCTCATCTCATAATGAAGTTGCTGAAACTTTGAAGAATAAAAAATGTTCCCCGGTGGCTCTTCCCCTGACAGATCCTGATTTGTTCTGATCACGCTGACAAGAATTCCCTCTTTTCCATCTCACTTCATTTTTCTTGTCTGGAGTAACACAAACCCTCAGCCATCCTGCTTTTGTCTTGTCTTTCCTGGCTTTCTACAAATTCTGATACATAATTTAGTACATTCATCCTCAAAATAATTAGGCCTGATTTCACCAGAGCCAGTCTTTATCTATATTAAAAATTAACCACAGCTTTTTTTCCCTCTTGAATCAATTAATGTTTTATGAAGCAGTTTTGTGGAGGCAGTTGGTTTGGTGATTCATCTTTCAGTATTTCTTCATCCAAGTGAGAATGAGAGTCAGAAATGAATGCAGGACGCACAAATCCGTCTGATCCAACCACACTTACTCTGAAACAACAATCAAACAATTCTCTTCCAATAAATCATTTGCCAATCGATAAGATATATTTTGCCAAAGAAGGCTCATGTGTTGACCACTGAGGTCTCATATATGGCCTGTTCATTCAACAGCTTTCTGGGACTTTGAGTAAAACTTTACTGATCATTATCTAAAATGTGTGTTCAGACCTTTTTGCTCATATATCAACTCCATAGAGCATTTTGATATTTGAAGATGATTGTGCTAAATAAAAGTCAGCTTTTGATAAAGTCAGTCCAAGAAAAGAAAGCGCTGCATCATGCTGCTGAAACGGGAGTAACACCAGATGATTATTCAGTCCTGTTGACAACTTCAACCAGTATATCAAGAAAACTGAAGTAAAAATTCAGGGAGGACTTTTAGAAGGAAATGATGAGGGGAGCAGGACGTATCCATTTTCGTTTCAGAGGATTTATATTTTAAAACAGAAATATCTTCTTCATGTGTTTCAGTCTGCTCCTTGTATTCTTCAGTACTTGGAGCATTTTTCTACATTTTGTCAGAC
Source organism: Selene dorsalis (assembly GCA_900303245.1). NCBI lineage: Eukaryota > Metazoa > Chordata > Actinopteri > Carangiformes > Carangidae > Selene > Selene dorsalis. The sequence goes on from OMNW01009579.1 coordinate 140,863, forward strand.
ACATCTTTCATTTTTCTGTTTCACCTTAGAATGGCTTGACTGTACCCGGCCGCTGCCTCTGGTGATAGACGAGAAACCAACAGCTATAAACTATGATTTCAAATTCTAAAACTGAAGCCATGTGTCTCAGTATTAATACATGGTCATTTGATCCTTGTTGCTTAGTGCTTATCAATTAATGAAGCTTATCTGAGAGTCAAATGAAAATGAATTAAAACCCTCATCCAAAGCTCCTCAGACCTGCGCTTCCTCTCAAACAGCAGAACAGAGTCTGATTCTTCTCTTTGTGGACATTTGTCTGCAGCACAGATGAGCTACTGAATTGTTGCTCACCCCTGAAACACTCTGTACCTGCTCTTTGTCCAGGAACATTCACTAAGTCACACATTGATAGAAGAGGCCTACAGACACAGGACAATTCTTGGAGAGTTTATGATAAAACTTGTGGTTTTATCATTTTTCCAGGTCCATGTGTTAAAGGTCAGAAGAGGATGAATACCTGTAAAACAGTATGGAGACATAGTGTTAATGCACAATTTAACAATCATCTTAAATTCATGCAAATTAATATGCAGTTAAGCTAAGAAGAGGATGAGGGAAACAATGAACTATTTCAATGTCACACAGAGTGCTTTTTGTATCCTGGAGCATAAATTGTGCCTCTTTAAAATCAAGACAGTCTTTCTTGTAATGCTGCCTCATGAGGCACCGCTGTGCTCAAATGTGTTAGAGTTAAACATCTTATTTAAAAGCTGTTTGACATCACTCTGTCACTGTTTTTCCCTGAGGCTGAAGGAGCTCAGATTACACTCCAAACAATCCTTGATCAGGCCAAATAATGAACGAGGATCCACTGTAACAGGCAGATCTAGTTAGAAGTGGAGCAGCTTCCTGTTTGTTGACAACAGCTTAAGGAAAAAAAAAGGTGGGGAGATACAAACGTTAAAATTGGATTTGCGTCACATAAGGAAATAAAAATCAGGAGAATTAAAAAATGCCAACATTTTGCATCAAATAATAATATTCCCATGATACTATTAAAAATTTCAAAGTTGCCATAAATAATGAGATAAAAAAATAACAGTGTAAAGTAAATACAGAAAACCCCTTTACATGGTAAGTCTTAATACAAATATAAATGCTCAATAGTGTAAGAAACAAAGGTTGTGTCTCTGTTAACTCACAATGGAAAAAGTAGCATATTTTAATTCTGCAAGCTCAAGCAATAGACCAATCAGACATTAAAAAGTGATAAGGAATGAAACACACCAAAACGTTTATTAGGGAGTATTAAGAATAAATGATCCTTAAAGGAAAGTTCTCATGATTTTTCTTTATTATTGGAATAAGAATACCCCTCCTACTTAAACAGCAGACTGAGGCCTAAATAAGGAGGTAGTTACAATGAGTCCAGCTTTCCCCTTTGTCCCACATCCTGAAGACCCGATGTAAAGAAGTGGGTGAAAAACGCTGGCTGAAACCTTATCTGGCAGAGGCCCAGACAGCCCCAAAAGTGTCCTATTATATTTCTCACCCACCCAATTTAAGAAACTTCTCTTGAAGAGAAGAAGAAAGGAAGCTCATCTGCTCAAATCTGCTTCTGACACATCGTGTCTCCTGTCTGCATACCCTGCAGCAAGGCAAGAGGCTGGTCCTCATCCTTCTGACATCTGACATATTGGATCCTAGGTGAGGATATCTGTCGACTTAGGCAAAGGGCAATGGCTCTGACATACTGATCAATAATCAACAAGCTGTAGCCTGAGCACATGTAGGTTACTGCAAGAAACTCATCTAATTTATTTTCAGGAAAAGAAGATCATAATTCAATATTTTAGATTAATAATACAACTTTTATATTTTTTTCATTTGTCTTTGTGTCACTGTGGTTAGAGCACTGTAGTATTGGTTCTGTGTGTGTGTGTGTGTGTGTGTTAGTGGCTTTTATCCCCCAGTCCATCCTTGGTCCCTTGTTCTAAGTCCCTGGTATGAGGGGTCAAAGGTCACCGTTGCTTGTGGCCTGTTCAAATCCCCCTATAGTGTGTAATGTTTTGAACTGACCTGTCAGTTTATAAAGGGAACCAGTGTCCAGATATTAGTTTTCAGCCGATCATCTTAGTCAGCTGATCTGTATCTTTTGAATTTTCATTTTCTGATGTTCCAAGGCTCCATCACTGTATAGAGCTGCATGTAGGTTACAGCTAATTACATCAAATATATGGAAATAAACAGCAGAGTGTCCTTTTGAAATTCTCATTAATATACTGTATTCATTGTGAATAGTTCTTGGACACTTTCCTCTTGTGTGTATGAGTGGAGGTGGGCTTCAGTTTAAAGGCTGAAATCAGTTTATGATTTTTTTTTTTTTTTTTTTTTTTTTTTAGAAAAGGCCTTCATAAGTAAACCATTATTAGATATCAAATTCAGTGTTATTCTTTGGAATATTGTTTTAAATTTTTATTTTTTTATTTTTATTTCTATAAAATAGTATAATCTAGAAGACTGTTGATGATAAATGATAACGGTATATAATAATCCATCCTGATCCAGCCTAACTTTTTCAAAATGTATTGAACTTATTTTGAACTTAATTTATTGAACTTTGACTTCAGCTTATATTTAAGATGTGGGCCAGTTTAAGTCACTACAACAAATAGATGTTGTGCTGAATTTCTGGACTTCATTTCTACATTTTCTATGCCTCATTGAATAATGGTATGAGATTTTATATCATTTTTTTAGATTTGCATAAACCTGTATATTTATATTAATATAGGCTTTTTGTTTGTAGGAAGTGCAGTGTTACCACCTCAATAAACTAAACAAACAAAAAAACTAAATTGAAGAGATAACCATCTTCACAAATGCAGCAGTTTTGAAGGCTGAAACCGCTTTCTTAATTTTTAGAAATGTATACATAGTTTCATACGCATCTAGAAATAATCTATGAATAATTCATAGATCTCTAATGTGGAGCCGTAGGCTACATGAAATCCACACAGGCCGCCAGCAGAAAACAGAGGAGAATGGCTTCTATAGGTTTGAGGAATGAGAGCCCTTCACATATGTTGGTATGTTGGTAAGTCGCAGGATAACAGGCTGAATGAGCAGAGACTCGTGCATGTGGCCTGTTGGCATAAACGCTGGCTCACTCCACTCTGTCCCACTCTGAAACACCGGGCTTATGGCTACACACCCCAGGCCCATGCACTGTCATTGAACGGGGCTTGTTGATAACTGATTGAATTGTATGTTAAAAGTTTGCTCGAGTGTCCATGCTCCATTCAACATTAGGCTACATCTGGCTCTCTCCTGTCCGCAGAAAAGCCTTTACAAATGGAGTTGAGCTCCATGACGGAGCAGAAGCCCTCTGGTGCTGGTTTTCCCCTTCCTCCCCCCACGCAGTTCCTCTGGCACGGGAAATTCACGAGAATTCAGCTCTGTGGGCTCCATGTGTCTTTTCGAAGTGGGTTTTCAAGCGATTTAGGTCAGTTATTAACCCGAGAGTTATTTCAATTTGATTTACACTGGGAACAAACATGAGATTGGAGTCACGTGGACAACGATGCGGGCTAAACTTAGTAAAGTGATGATCATTTTAAAAAGCATGTTGTTTTTGGTTATCATACATTCTACATATCACATAATAATACTGGCATTAGTAGCTATAATAATTACTATTATTACCAGCCCATTGTTATCATAGGAACCACAACGGCAATAATAATATGTTTTTATTATCGTTGCAATAAAAAATAATTGGTAAATAACAAGAGACAGAACACTTTTAAATCAATATATAATCTTTTTTGTTGCAGAGAGTACATTTCAGTTGCACACTGTCATAAGCAGGAAACACGTGTCCCACAGTTTAACCAAACCGTAAAAGTACTAATATATATTTTTTTTTCGAGATTCCTATGAGACACTAATATATAATTCAGTAGACCTACTTTCCAATTGAGCAACACCATTCAGCGTTTGAATGGGACTTTAAAGGAAGGAAAAGTTTCTGCAGCAGCATCGTTGCTCCCCTCTCCTCTCCAGACAGCCCACCATCCCTCCCTCCTACCCCGGGTCTGTGCAGGGGGATGCCGGGTAAGACCCAGCTGAAGCAGCGCTGTTTCCCCTGCTGTGTCCCCCTTCATGTTAAACCACCGCGGCCACAGTGACAGCAGCTACAGTAGATTACATTATGAGCGTATGTGAGGGTCTTGTCCATTGATTTAGCATTATTAAAACCATTGAGGCTACTTCTTATTTTCGCCTTGTCTTATGTAATGGCTGCTGGGTCGTATGAATATTCTAATGTTATGAGTCCCTGACCTTTGCACTACTTTCTCAATCCGCGGATATCTAAGAATTGTAGGCATCTTTGATTGTCAGTCCGTCATCAGATGTTAAAACATGTAAAAGTAACACGCTCATGTGTGTGAATGGGGTCGTTTGGGTAGGCTTCTCTTGACGGACTTAATGCGGTATTTGCATGAAATTAGAGCTGCAAAAACAAATGATAATATTGTCATAGCGAACAGTAAACCATGGCTCTGCTGCTGTCAGGAGATGGCCCTTGGTGTAACTCTAACTCCGTTTAAGTCTAGTTAAAGTCTGTGTCCTTCACTAATGCTGAAGTGTGAAAGTGCCAGTAGCTCATAACCCGGATAGGTCAGAATATTAATACCAGACTCGGAGAGAAGAGGACGTTTTATTGTGACTGGAGTCCACACAAGCTCCTCAGATCTGCCTTGTATAAAATCATGTTAAAACGAGGGAAAAGCACGTGGGTCACACAGAGTGTGCTCAGTTCAGCTCAGCTCAGCTCAGCGCATGGAGGAGCCATCACATTACACCAAGTTTTCTCGGTGGGAAAAGTTTGGTTTACACTTTAAACAGAAGCTGCGCTCTCTGCGGAGGTCACGGGACCTGCTATTCCACTTCATTAAATGAGCGAGCTTTTATTTTGAAGTCGACTACAATAAGTGATGATATAATTTCCTCACTTTCTAGTGTGCAACATCCCAGTGGGAGCTCACATAATTTTTTGACTGCACCAGTACATGCACTGGATTAGTTACAGACAGACTGGGTGTGTGTGTGTTGTGTCCAGAATGATTATTTTTAAGCTGTTCAGTTTATAGTGCAAATTTAGTTTTGTGTGACTCATATAGTGTCAGTTACAATTTATCACAATTTAATTCATAATACAAGCTATCATTTAATAATTATTCTGGTTTTAACTCTGTTTTTTTCACCATAATTAAGGGAATTATTTTAAAATTTTTATTTTACAGTATTTCAACATTATTTTAAATTTTAGTTTACATTCATATTGGATCAGTAAGTCATCAGCAGCGTCACCCTACACGTTAAGAGGTAAACAAACTAAAGCAGGAAAAAAAAATAGTTTAATAAATAAATAGTGATTAAAAACTCTGTACTTTCAACCTAACAGTTTCGCCCTCGTGCAGTTTAATCTCGGGCTCGAGCAGCAGCTCCGTTTTTTATCATGCAGAGCCTTTTCAGGGGCTCTGCTGCTCCCCCAGACCCTCCTGTTCACAGAACCACAGGTCACAAATTCATTCACAGAGAGAGACAGACAAACGGAGAGAGAGAGAGAGAGAGAGTCCTGCAAGGGAAAAAAGGCTGGGGCTAAGAAGTTGTTGATGCATTAAATGCTGCATAACACACACAAGTCTTTTACAAATTCTCTCCTAATGGCTCCTAAAACGTCAAGAGATTGGTTTTGTTTATTCATATCTCACATCAAAATATTATGAGCTCGCGAGTGACCTCGTGTGAAGTGGCCAGTGCAGGCGAATACTTTACAGTTGAAGGATTCAACATAAAAACGTCCTGACAGCTTTCACCGGCCTCCATGTATTTAATTGTCTCAAAGATCAATGCAAAGTGCTGACCCTAACGCGGCATGTGTCCGTCAGCATTAGCCACAACTTCGTCTCCAATCGTGCAGTCAGCGACAACTGTCGTTTGACTGCAACAGCCCAGCTCTTTAGGAAACTTGATTTATTTATTTGTATTAAACCCGGATTGTGTGGAGGTCTGTTTTGTTCTCTTTTTTCCACGTATTCTTTCTATTGTTATTCTATAGAAGTTACAGTCTACTGGTTCCCAATCCGCACTGGAATTTGACCCTGAAACGCCAGCAGCAGTATAATGGCTTGTCTCTGCTCCCAGTACACGGCCCCTTCAGGATCCTACAGCAGCAGCAGCAGCAGCAGCAGCAGCAGCAGCCGTCGTGCCGGGGCCAGACAGCCCTGCCAGCCCCGGCTCCCCTTATCAACCTCGGGGCTTGAGCCTGGGCGATACACCGCAGTCTCATTAATCAGGGAAACATCAAGTCAAACGCGGCAGATTGAGCGGAAGGCAAGTCTGGTCAAAGCTTCTTGGAGAAGTTTCTCGGTTCTGACCTGCAAGCGCTATTCTGACAGGCGAGGAGCCTTTGGGCGAGTTTGGGTGCGCACCTCTGATGTGGCTGTGGAGTGTTAGTTTATTTGAATGTGTTTTATCCTCCCATGCCAGCAGTGCACTCTGGGTTATGTAGGCCACTCCTGTAATTTTACTGCATGCTCTATTCTTATCTCGTTGTTTATCGAGGGGAATAATGATGCTTTATTCGACAAGTTGGCCCCAATCTCTGCG
>OMNW01009580.1:7467-29674 GCA_900303245.1 Selene dorsalis
GGGGGCAACAATGTCATGAGTGAATAATATGTCCACATAAAACCCTATCTAAAAACACACATATTTATTGCACAAGAAAAGATGCACTGAATCAGAATACAATTTTGTCCTACTGATGTGCATTCCAGTGAAAAATATCTTCATTTCCCCCATAGCACACAACTCTCAATTTGGAAGCTTTCATAGACATTCCATATTTGATATACTTTTACCCATAAATCATATATTTTATTCATATATTTAGACTGTTATATTTATGCTTTAATATATATTTTACATATGTTTGACAATCTGCACCATATATTTATATATCTTATCCAATTCATCAGGTTCTCTCATCATCATTCTAACATGGAAGAACTAAGATAATCGGTAGCAGCAACTTCATACTTTGCTCATCCCTGTTGATTCCACAAAGCCCCAGTTTATCTTATGGGAGTAATTAAGTTACCATGTATGTGAGCATGGACAAAAACCAACAGAAAAATCAAGACCAAAAAATAACTCTTGGACAAAGTTAGATTTTGGTAGTGTGAATTCCGTTCTTTGCACTAAGTGCAACAAAATGAGGGGGAAAAAATAAACCAACAAAATAATAATAATTAAAAAAAAAAAGCAAAGAGATTCTCTGCAAAACAGCACATACGTCAGAACAGTTCTACAGCTTAAAAAAAAAAACATTTACGTAAATACATTTCATCACTTTTTTCCAAGTGATAAACTGGTGTAAAAAAAGGAAATTCACACAGTTCAAAAAAAGCACATCAGCTGTATAATAAAGTACTAAAAAACTAAATCAATAATTTTTATTTATTTCATAGATCATTCTAGCGTAACCCTCTCCCAAAATTTAGATGATGAACATTGTGACAGGAAAAGGGGTATTTATTCATTATTAATTTAAGTCTGTCCTGCTGTTGTGGACCAAGCATTGTCTTCTTTTTCGATGGGTTGTCTGTGTGTACTTGATTGTGAAACAGATTTTTTTTTTCTTTACAATGTGCATCGAGTTTTTTTTCCCCGCAATTCTGTGTGCCTCCAATGCCTCTCGTAATGGTTCATAATCACTGATGCATTTCTGACGATGTCATTATTGTTCATTTTACTTTTTTGTTGTGTTGGTTTCATTCAGTTATATGAGCCCCAAAATGAATCCTTGAAGCAAAAGAGAAAGGTAATTCCGTATGATGCTTCAACAGTCAGGATTTCCTCACTTTGACTCAAGGTGAGGTTTTCTTGGGGTTGGTAAATACTTGGTCCTCCAGGAATCATCTTTTTCATTTTTTGACAAGTCATGTCTCACATCCAACACTTAATGAGTTGTTAGCAAGGAGTTAAGGAGTACTTTCTCAAGCAGGAATTTATGGCTCAGAAGAGAGGCTCACTGGGTTTTCTTTCCAAAGGGCCCTCTGCTTTTTTCTTCCGATACTGGGTCCTTTACGTTGCATAGTGATCAAAGCTTCCCAGGTACTCCAAGCCAGCTCTGTAGCAGAACTGGTATTGATCCTGAAAACAAAGAGGAGTCTTGAGTATGCACAGCCTCTGTGGCACCTTGATACTGAGTGTTGTGTATCAGTTTTTGGTCCATTGTGTCTTAATCACGGCGATTACCAGAGTGTTTCTTAGAGCCACATGAAATCTGTGAGCTGATGAATTCAAATGAATTAAAATATTTTTTGTATTAAACAGCATCATTTTTGACAAATGTGCAGGAGAACACATTGGCCAGTCTTTATGAAAAGGTGAGATAAAATTGCAGAGGAGAGCAGACAAAACTACTCTAGATTGGACCAGCTACTAAATTAATCATAGCCTTTAACAGAGACTTGCTTTAGTTAATCTGTTTGGCTCAAGAGGAGACTTGGAATCTCACCAGACCTTTCAGGCAAATGGAGTACGCTATCAAAATTAATAACACAGTAACTGATTCCATGTGCAGTCTGTAGTGTCACAAAACCTTAAGTAGCTCCATTACTATCTCAGTGCAGTTTGTGGGTTTGGTTTTCTTTGCAAGTGCAGTGGAAAAAGAGGAAAAAGGATAAAAATGTCTCACCTCTGTCTGCACCATAGCTGGTCTCTGTGTCCGCAACATTTTCACTGTCTGAAAGATGTCTACTACGCCTTCGTATCTCATTCGTTCCAAGACGATGCTGAGGGTGATGAAAACTCCAGTTCTACCAACACCCGCGCTGTGCAGGAGAGATCAAAAGGGCAGAAGAGTCAATGGTGAGGCCAGACAAATGAGATGATTATTTAAAAAACGGTTTAGCTCTAAATCAAAACAGGCTGTTAGGGTGCTATTTTCATTTCCACATAAGTTTTTTTTTTTTTTTTAACGCAAACAAACAAACAGTTGCAGCTCAAGAGATATTTGCATTAAGTTTCATTTGATGCTGAACGTTGATATGGTTTGGTTAAGTCACACCAGTTGGTCACTTACCTACAATGGACTGAGATAGGCCCATCTTGGCCAAACTGCTCTTTTGTTTTATGTACTTGGCCAATGAAATCGATGAAGCCCTCTCCTGATTTTGGCACTCCTTGTTCAGGCCAGTCTGTGAACTGAAACTGCCTTACTGTCCGCGACTGTCCATCCTGGAAAAAACAGGATGGGAGAAATACAAAAAAAAAAAAATTGAAGCACAAATTGGACATTACTCAGAAATATGGAAAATTGGCAACAAAACCTGAACTGAAACAGTCTGAGTTATTTTGCAGGCAGCCAACCCATGGCGGTTCATTCCATCACCATCTCCATCATAACATTGTACGCCTTTGTGCATTTTTGCAGTGGAAGCTGACAGCCTTCTTGAAAAAAAAATGTGGGAGCACAGGTGCCAAGTTTAAAGCATCAGAGAAAATGTTTTGTCATTAGAGTTATTCGAGAGTCTGTCATTTTACCTGAAAGTATTAAGCACGAGCACTAAAGATGCAAATTCCTTTGATGTGCTACCCCCGACAGGGTGCTTGGAGAATCGACTTTGAGGGTGTGCATTACTTAAGTGATATTGTATCCTCTTGATAAGGAAAGCAATCCCATTGACGAAACAGTGGAACATGCAGTACAAAGGGAGCCTGCACTATTTATCTGTGTAAGCCTTTGATGGAATTAAAAACTCTGGCAGCTCACTGCTGCCAGCACCACGTTTGTTTTTACACATTGACATGTGTCATAAGTCCCCCAAATATATATTTCTGCTTATGTTACACTTAGGGCCATAGTTTGGTATAAACAAATATTTGACAGGATGCCAAAATTCTGATCTAATAGCTACCGAACTGTTAAGATGCTCAGTGAAGCTGTGTCTGCTTACCCTGGCATCAGTCACTTTGAACTCTCTCAGGATATACTGGGGCATGTTATACTCGGCCATGGGGTCCACCACAAAGTACTGGTATCTGGCCGACCTTTCTGCTGGCCAGTACTGGTGGCATTTTTCCTGTAGGGAGTGAAAAATAGAATACCACAGTGAGCCACAGCATTCCCTCCAAACATGAGCTTCATTCCCGGAAATGTTGTTATTGTAATCCCATGGTTGACTCTATGCTATTTCCTACAAGGATTTTTGTAACATGTCGCTCTGTGTTCTGTTGCCAGACAAAGGTGCACATGCGTACCCTGCCCATTTCTCTAAGCTTGGTGAGCATAACGACGATGGTAGAGTTGTGCTCCCAGAGCATTCTCCAGAAGTCCTCTGTGGTCTCTGCCAGTGGTCCCTGCGTGGCAATGTAGGCTTTCTGTTGCCTATAGGAGTACAACAATCACATGATGTTGAAGGTGTGTTGTAGTCATCAGGGAAACACATTTGAACTTCCACTGTGACTGGTTCGTAGATCAAATACAGATGTAAAAAGAACCATATTTGCGATGACTGATGGCAAACATGGCATTGCCTCTTGTCTTGTCCACTGACACTAAATCAATATGATGAATATGCAGTATTAGATGCTGTTCATCTAATACACAAGGGGTGCCGTAGCACTCGAGCGCTTACCTGTATCCATCAATGAAACTGGCATTGATGTAGTCAGAGCCCTCAACTCCTCGAATGGGCTGAAGACACACTCGCGTGGACTCGTATGGCATTATGTTAACAAGGCGGTTCTTGAATTTGTTGCAGGGGAGATTGGCACTGATGAATCGTGATGTGTGGGCTTTAGTGTTAGCTAAACGCTGCATGGGAAAAGAAGAATAAAGACATTTGAGCGTACCGCTATCAGGCACGGAGAACTAACATTCTGGTGTTTATTTCCCTGGTGACTGACCGCGTTTGACAGTAAAGGTGGATCGTACATGATAAAGATCCCAGTACTATGAACAATTGCCTCTGAGCATGCATGCCTGGAGAGTAGGGAAGAATCCTAACCATAATAAACTGAACATAGTGAGTGATGAAATCTGCACTACAATGGCTCGTAGTATACTGTAGTTATATATTATTTCAAACCATAAAGTATGGAAATAGCATCAAAGTTATTACTATCACAGCTTGCCGTTGCTGGAAAAAAAAAGGCATGTTATGATGAAAAGACAGGGAAATGGATACCTAAGCAAGTCTGGGGTGGACAGAAGTGCCAAGTAATCTAACCTGCTTATCATCATCCAGCGGAATCAACATCCTTCACAGAGCACCGGAGCGGGTGCGTGACAAGCAAGCAATCGCACGCACACACCACTGCCACAGACTGCAAAGGGCTGAATAAGGTTGGTTTAGCCTCTCATTGTTAATGCCGAGTGTATTGCTCAAGTCCCTCTGGCAACTGTTCTGTGGCCGGGAAAACCTGTGTTTGGTGTTTTCATGTAAACCGAGACCCTTTTACCAAAGGAAGGGGAGCTATGGGAAGGGGGGAAACAGAAAGGGGAAAGTTATCCTATGTTGCGTTACACAAGTGAGTCAGCTAAAGGGAATAGAGAGGAAACCACAGGCCCCATGCTGTCTGGTGAGCCTAATGGTAAGTGGAAGCGTTTGGCCATTCTCGGTACGACTCCCATGCTGTGACAGTGGGGTCTGCTTGGGACTTTGGACACAGTTGCCAGTTTGATGTCTATACATTCTCCTTACATATGGAAAGTTGTTCCTGTGAAACTTAATATTAGGTATGGTCTCCAAAATTTCGATTATTATGTGGGAAATTAAAGCAAAAACAAAATGAGTCCACAGTTTTCACCTTGAACTCCAGTTCCATGCCGGTGACATTCTCTCCGCCCTCTATCTGCGTCAGTTTCTGAATGTAGGCGTATAGGTTTCTGGCGGGCACTTCGGTGGTGCCGCAGTTGACGGCCTCCTGGAGTGCGTCATGTATGAAGACGTACTGGTCCTCTGTCTGCACCATGTAGTTGCGCTGGGCACGCATTAGCGTTACATGTCCATAGATGTCCACAGTCTTCTCGTGCTTGATACGTTCCAGCATGGCATCAATCACGATGAAGCAGCCTGTGCGTCCCACCCCAGCACTGCAATTAAAAAAAAAACAGACATCAGTAAAGAATGTGTATGGGATGGATTTCTCCACTGTAGCTGCAAATGAGAGGTTAGTTCCAAAGTTTATAGAAGAAAAGAAAAATGTAGAGGTTCCCTGCTTTGACATGTTTCTGTATCATGACCTCTGCAAATCATGGCAACCCTACTGAATGTGTCTTACTTCATGTGATTCCACAAGTGATAGACATGAAGGTCAGTGCACGCACACGGGTTTGAAGGATTCACTTTCTTCCAGTGATGAGGCGAACAGGTAAACACTCTGTGCCAAGTTTTCTGCAGTAGGACGGGCTGTTTGGCTTGGTGTGTAATTAAATCTGAAGTGGCACTGTGTGGAGAAGAGGGCTTGGCAGTCGCAGCCTTCAGTGGGCTCACTGCTGGCTTAGCAATCTAGTCTCTTCCCTCTAGACCCCACCTGTGCTCTCCAGCCCATCAGGACTAATCACTTATGCAACAGCAACATTTAACCTTTATGTCATAGTTCTGAAAAGTGCCACTACAACAAATGCTCACACAAATGTGGATACACAGTCGCAATTTTGAGAGTATGATTTTTTTTGAGGGCTTCGTTAATGTGCTGTGCAATGTCTGAGAAGTGCAGCTGACTTCAATTAATGCCATTAGATTAGCGCAGTGCACCTAAATGGCATAAGAGCTTCAGAAGAGGCACTGAAAGGCAGGTCTCTTCATTAAGATTCACATCGGCACATTTTTACATTAGTGAGGAAAAATGCACTAGTGAAAAGGCACTCTGACAAAGACGGGAAATGTTTTACTGTTTCTCTGTGACCTCTCCTTGCAGGCCAGTTTGAGACATGTGGTATAAATTTAGCCCCCTTTCCAGACTGCTGACGATTTAAGAAAGCTCACCCCTGCACATTACATGTTTTAATAACACAAGCCTCGGCACAGATGTTTTCTCATGACAATTTATTTACCGTGGGGCGACAGGCTGGTGCTAAATCTTGTTTGTTAACTTTCCTCTCGCAAAGCATGGCACTGACAAGACGGCTCCGTGCGCCTGGCACTCCAAAGCAAATAGGTTATTCAATCCATTAAGCTGACATGCCTACGAGGTGTGAGCCATGCTCTCGTGCTTCCTCCTTCTGATGAAGCATTTGTTTTTCATTTGTTCCGAGTAACAGGGGAAGGGTTCAGGAGGAAAACTCAAGAGGTAGTAAAGTTAGTCCCTCAGGGAGAAGTCTGGTTAATGTGCCATGCTGCACTGGAACTGTGCTGCGAATGGAATAACGACACATATGGGAGTCATTGGCTTTAACAAATGACCTGGTGATCACTTTCAAAATGGCTGATATTGGCCAAATGAAACTGAAGTCTTTCGTTATGTTTTGACGAAACCCTTTGCAGCTTCAGGTCCGATTTCCAAAGGGCTTGCATGTGAGTGAAAGAGAGAATTGGGCGGCAAAGAAATGTGAAAAGTGTCTGAGGGATATTTGAAGAATGAATCACTTCCAGGTTTGAGAACACCTCACCCCTTGGGCGGGCAATACAGAAAGTGGAAGAGATTTCTCCCTTTACCCCAGCTGCTTCCAATCTGAAAACATTTTACAGTGCAGCCCTGAATGTGGGAGAGTGATGACCTGCGAGAGAGTAAGTGACAGGGTGACAGCGCTGAGCTGGAGAGACGGAGACAGAAGAAGATGAGGAATGGGGGAGAAAGGTGTGGGGAAGAAAGGTAGAGTCATGGAGAGAGATGCTGCAAGTTATCTAGAAGTTGTGTAGTTCTCAAGTTAGTTTTCTGAAAGACCGAGCTGCAGGAATATAGTGTAACCACAATTTTTCCAAAATGTGAGACCGGAAACTGTGAGAAACATGTGTAATACTCCTTTATTGACAAGCGATGGTGTGTGTAGTGGGGTGAGGTGGTGCGGAAAGCCGTCAGTACATTTGGCAGTTGAAGGGGGTGCTGGCGGACTGCACTAATGACCTGACACTGCCTTTTCAGCCAGTCAAGACCAGCTGCTTTGGACATCGACACACATTAAGTGTCAGACTAATATGCTTTCCAGGAGTTTAGGGAATGGGAGAAAAAGTGCAGTGTAAAATGCAGCTGCAACGAGTACTGAGAAGATAAAGCATGAGCAGCAGTGAAAGCAATTACATATGTATTGTTACCAAATCTCTTGCTGTCAGCTAACCTGTCACCATTCCCCTACCCTGCTTATTGAACAGACATATACTCACCAGGATCACTGCATAGCTGCTAATGCAGTCAATAATAATTTTAGTCTTTTGCCTGTGAGAATACTTTTCCAAAAAAAAGTAAACTTGGATTTACAGAACTGTGTTTTCAAACAGGCTTGACCCACTGAGTGCACTTTGAAGGTTTAGCCACTTTCCTTAAAGAGGAACTATGCAAGTCCGGTCGCTTTTTTCCGCTGTTTTGCTGACCCTCCTCCCGGGCCATGTGCATTTGTTTACAACGAAGCCAACGAGAAAGCAATCCGTGGGGCGGTGGATAATGTTATATAACATATAGGATGTTACAATGTGCATATTTGTGCAGTGTTAACTCTCATAAACAAAAGATTACGGGTTACGGAGCGCGTTTGTGTTGCGGTGCACAGAGACGAGAGCTGGGACACCAGGTCGGTGGCCAAGTGCTGCACTGATGTTGCAAGGTTGGTTTTCAGCCAAGAGACGCCAGGTGGAAGACAGAGAGCCTCCATTCTCCCTCTAACAAGTTACAAGTCATGTTTGAAACCATCACTATTACTGAAGCTGTTTAATTAAGGTAAAAATGTAGCATAGCTACAGTAAAAATTCTGCATAGTTCCTCTTTAAGAAGCCACTGGAAAATATTTGTCTGCTGATCTTTTTTTTCATTGTGAGAAAGCAACAGTAGCGTGATGATTCCTCTGTATACAGATAACAACATGAGAGAGGGTGAATGTGGCAGTGCTCCTGTCCCTGTCCTTCCCTGTATCAATGAATCAAAACAGTTGTTTGACTCTCTGGAAGAACTCTTTATGGCTTGATGCAAATGAGGAAGCCAAGTTCATTTTTTTCCACCAGCTGTGTTTTGTTGTTTTGTGCTATGTAAGGTCTTTGTAAGGTCTTTGATGGTGACAATAGGGATGCCAGTGTTAGATAATTTCTTGAATTATTATGCATTGAGAGTCAGTCTGCTGAATCTCTGTCTAGACTCTAGACACTCAATATTGCTAGCATTTCTATTGAAATTCATCAAATTACTCTTTCATTGTAATCTGGTATTTGGCTTCTGTTCTTTGTTTTTATTTTGCTGGAACGTTAGTTGCATGCGTTTGTCTTACACAGTCTCAGAGAAGGAAGTTGGATAAACTCAACACAAGTTGAATTATGAGCTACCTACTACGACAATACATAGTAAGGATAAGAGGAAAAAAAGGAACATAACTTGGTTGTCAGTTGAATTTTATGAAACTGTGGGTTGTTCTATCAAAAGTTTCTCTTCCAAATCACTGAGAAAGGTCAATGGTATCCATAACATTCAATCATGTCCTTTTGACCTCTGCTTTGACACATCGCCTGAGCAACCCTTGAGCTGGAGGAGCAAAAAGCTCTCTGACCTGTGGGTTAGTGGAAACTGCAGGAACCAGGAAATCATGAAAGGCGTTGTAATGTTCCTGAGAGGCAGACTGTGCGAAAAAGTACTTCTCACCTTGCGAGAAGTGCTTTGAGGTGGAAACACATAAATGCATTTTGATAACTACTCTTAAATACTCCCGTGTGTGTATGTGGGGGTGCATTAGCCACCTACCAAAAACATATCCAGAACATCCCAAAAGCAAGTGCATAAAATGCTCTGATTTGGTCTTGTATGAATATTTCTGAGCTTTAATCTAAGTTCACAGTTAGCTTTCTGGAAACACAGTGATTGATTCTCTGCCTTACACAGGGAATTGTCACTGATGCAAGGAAAAAAACGAGAATGAAGTTTTTGACAAATTGGAGCAATTTAAGTTTGTACTCGCACAAATGAAATACAAAAGCCTTCTTCAAACTCTTGCTGTGTGAATTGCCTCATGCTGGAAAAATCTCATAAAGTAACCTTAAATGAACATATCACACCTAAAGTGTAAAGCTAAAGCCCGGGTAAGAGACGGTTCACCTTTTTTTTTTTTTTACCATGACAACTGTTACTGATGAAACAGTGAAAATTATGCTTTTTTTTTTTTTTTTTTTTTTAATTCTAACTTTAAGCTCATAAGCCACCAGAGAAAACAAAATGAAGCAATCAGTGGCCCAGGATTTGTTTTGTCTTTATGGTCTTTACAGAAGGCATGAACATGTGGTAAGCAATTTTTGGCACAGCAACTGATTAATCAATCACTCAAGAGACTGTACCAGGCTGTTAATTATGGTCAGCGAGACTTTCTTCTTTTAGCTCTTGTTTAGTCCTTTCTGCATGTGCATAGACATTTTCAGCAAATAAAAAGCTGTGTTGATTTCTACTGTACAAAATACGTTCATCTACAAACTATCTCTGCCTAAGCACTTAACATTCAGAATATTATTTTATAAGTGAGTAAATATAAGAGATGGCTCCATTTAAAATTGTGGTCAAACATGCAGTGAGGAAATGCCTCTTTAAGGATTTGGAGCTGGGAAATGACTGTATCTGATAGGAAGCCAGAGGAATTAAAACCTCCCATCTGCAGAGTGACATTAATTCCTGCATTCTGCTTCATTGTAAAAGTCAGGATTTTCAATTTGAGGCGATTTGGCAACTAGCTCTAATTAACTTCAGCATGTGGTAATTCTAATTCTCCAGTAATCCCCCTTCCCTTTTTGACACAAGTTTGTATCTCTTACACTGACTATTGCCGTTTCTTCATTTTTGCCCCCCCTCCCACTTTCAGTCACTTGCTTTCTCTGCGCAGAGTCTCTGATGACTTCCTGAGTTGAGAGGAGCCAGAAGTCTGTCTTATATCTTTGTTTCTCTCTGTTGGGAGTCTGGCCGCTTATGTAGCTGAGGGAAGTGGAGTTGGCATGAAAGTGAAAGTTATTTGTTTCAGATGCAATAACCCAGGGGATAAGCCAAGGACTTGTGGGCTGCTGATGTGCGACATGTTAGTGGTGCAGCAAGGAAGACGACAGGTCTGCGTGTGTTTATGTGTCAGTGTGTGGGAGGAGATGTTTGAGTTTGCTCAGGGCAGTGACACTGGTACTCCTTGTGCCGTGATGTTGAAAACATCTTCAGATTTAAAGTGCCTTCTGTGAGAGCTAGTGGGATGATTTGTCTGAGCTACAGTGGTCCACAGTTTAATTCCTATCAGATGCTCGTCTTCTACCAATATTTTTGCGTCTGTTTCATATCTAAACTCTTTCAAAAATATTTACTATTAGTACACAGATGATAAACCTCTAAATAACCATGAATGTATTGAGCTTTTTCATATGTATTCATATATTCATCACAGCAAATGGAGGGAGAAAAATCAATTTCATGCTTCAGGATGTTTTTGTGAAATCATGTTGTTTCTTACCTGCAGTGTACCACCATGGGCCCTGCATCTGGAGGATTACAAGCTTTCACCCGTCTCAGGAAGGCCAGGAATGGAGTGGGGTGCTCCGGTACCCCATGGTCTGGCCAGGCTGTGAACTGGAACTGCCTCACCTCTCTCTTCTCACTGGAGCCATTCTGAATATGGAGACGGAGAGAGGTTAGTGACCACCGTGTCTTGCCTCACCTACATGACAGTTGTTCCAGTGCCCAAGTGGCTGCTGTAGGAAACAGCTTCCAAATGCCTCTTACTTTAAAAAGTGCAAATGTCCTGACACAGTATGTAGCCAGTTCCACTGTGTCCAACAGTGTCACTTGGATGAGGCCGTAGGTTTCCGTCCCTCTTGTGGGCCAGTACTGGTCACATTTCACCTGTAAGACAGATAAATATCACATTAAACAAAGACCAGTAATTGTGCTGCTTTACGTCCACACACACACATTTATTCAAACTGTGGTAAAATAAATATTTAAATTCTCCTCATTCCCACTGATTGGGTTTGATTTTGTTATCAGTACAATGGCCTGAGATATTTGTATGGTGCTGACGGTGCTATTAATAGTCCTGACACACATATAATTACAAAGGTAACAACAGTTTCCAGTCATATTACCGACTCAGCTTTATTGCTCCTCGAGTGTACAGCTTTGTTTCCCAGTGAATGGCCAATAAAACACTGTTCCATTATAGCAAAGCTGCTTAGCTGACAAAGGGAAGCACTATTGGTATTGGGGAGGAAATAACTGGGTTTCAAATCAGTTGTTGTTGTTTTTTTTTCCATGTTGTCCATTAGAATTGCCGCAGTTTTAGACTTCAGCAGTATGTACAGGGCAATCAAAATGTCAGCATGCTCATCATATCCTGGTGCCCGAGTCACTGTTGAATCACATGACATCTGGACATGAGTATGGAAATATCTAACAAGTGTACTATCCACTAATTTCATTTCCTAAACAGCTCGTACAACATGGAAAAAAGCGTAATAAAGTGATTGTGACACCAGGAGTAATGAAATGATTCATAACAGCATTTACTTGCAAATACAGAAGCTTTAGATATGCAAATGTAGAAAAGAGAGCCTGAGCTGTTCCCGGCAAATAATATAAGTGATAAATATGAAAGATAGGAGCAGGTAGTCGCAACAAAAACACATTATGAACGACAAATGTCAAACAACATGATGGTGTGGCAGGATCAGGGAAGGGGGGTGCCTTGCAGGAAGGCTGCACTGCACTCATGTATCACAGAGCATCTATGCACAGAAACTGACACCTGACAGCATGAACCAAATTTATTGGTAGAGTCATGCATTTTACAGTGGCTGTAATATCGTAAAAACAGCCAAAGGATCTTATTTGCTTTGCAGATTGTAAGGATACAGAGTGAGAGCTGCTCTCTGGATTGAGTCAGCACCCCAGTTAACACTGTGCCAAGCTCTTAGAAAAGGCATACAAGTGTGAAGGTCAGTAGCTTCTAAAGCACATACCAGCTTTCATGTGCTCAGTCAAACACTATAAGATGTGCCAGGGAGGGAGAGAGGAAGTGCATTTTGACCATGTCAACCTTAAAAGAGTACCGAGTGTATACAGCCTGGCGCGTAGCTATTCAGTCCGTGAGTCTTTTTTATCACTGATTGTAATCCAGTGCCTTAAGCAGTGCTTGGCTAATGAAGTAAGCCACTAATCAGTCATGACTAAACAATGGCAGTGTGTTGTAAAGAGAGGACGGAGTAAAGTGTGCATCAGAATGCAACCAAGCCTTTTCCTGCAGTTTAAATATGAAGGAAAAACTATGTAACACGCTGAGAATTTCAGTTGCTATGAAAATGTCTTGCTTGACTTTGTTCAGGTGTCAATTTCCTTTTTTTTTTTTGGCTGGACCGCAGCAGTGAGGCCAGTCCTGTACTGACTGAGTGGTGAAGTTACACCATAGGTCAGCCAAGTTCCACTGTGTGATGTTACAACACTGGTAACGGGCCAGTTGTTGGAGTTTTCCTATTGGTCATAGCTTTCAAGAGCTCTGAGTGATTAAAGAAGTAAATATAGCCGAAATCACTGCATGTCTGTTGTTTGTAACTTGGCTGTATGCTGATTTTGTCAGAAGACACGGTTGTAAAATCTGGATTTTATAACACGGCAACACATGGGCCATGTGTCAGGCAGTAATTCATGCTTGTCTGACAACAGAAAACTTGTAAATATACAGCTTTATTGGGAATTTGGCTGTTTTAAAATGGTGTATATATGAGCACAGAGAGTGGGAGAGACACAAACGGTTGAAGTGAAAACAGCTGACACAAGGCAGAATGCAAATAACCAATGATGCAGTCCAGCCATACACTAGGTTTTGACCTCGTCTTGTTACAAGCTGGGGTTAAACATTTCAAAGCTCAGTAAAAGAATGTAATGTTATCAGTTTAACCCTGTCCTTTCAGTTGAATAGAGCTCTTCTGGTTCTCTTCACAACATAATACAAGTGTTTCTGTATTTCTCTCACTTACCCTGGACCTCTCCTCCAGTTTGGTCATCATGACGATGATAGCACTCCTTTGCTCCCAGATCATCCTCCAGAAGTCACCAAACGTCTCTGGCAGAGCTCCTTGGGTGGCAATGTAGGCGTTCTGTTTTCTGTAGCCATCGATGTAGTTGGAATTGATATAGTCACTTCCAGGGATACCTGGAAGAAGGGACAAGTTGTGTCACTAGTTGTCGAGCTGGTTTGGCATGGTTTAAAAAAAAAAAACAATACAAAAACTGATTCTGTCCTATATAAGAATCAGATGGTACTGGACACTGTGTGTGAGGCTATCCTCAATGGTTCCTGTCAGTTAAGCAACATTTTCTGTAAGTATTAAATAGAAAAGTAGCACAAAGCAGTCACATTTGGATCCAGTGTTACAGTCCATTAGGATTTGGATTTGCTATCAGCAACACATTTAAATCCACAGTTTTTGTGTCCCTCTCCCATATCTGCAACTGACTTACAGATAAAGCTTGGACTGTAAAAGTCTATCACCTCACATGGAGGAAAACAAACCAACAGAAAACTAGCAAAACAATTTCCCCCTTTCCCCCCGCACTCCTCCTTCCCTTTGCTTATATTAAATGAAAGGCGCAGCAGCCTTTTCGAATCCAGGGGAAAGAGACAGAGCTGACAGCTAGTCAATGCTTTAGGACTGGCAGTTTAGGGGCTCCATGCACACATGGTCGACCAAGATAAGTCTCATCTGCATGGATTGCACGTCCCAGAGAATCCCCTCACTCCCAACTGCCTCCTCTCCCCCCTGTCCCCCAGACTGCCTTTTACTCCCAGGTAACTTATTCAGCATAAAACAGCAAAGAAAAACGGGATATGAACACATTCAAAAACCCACCCACATCATTTTTTCTACTCTCCTCCGCCCTTTCTTTTTTAGCTGTTGAATTTGTCCACACAGGCAGGCAGTTTCCGTGATGGACAAGGGATAAAAACAATTAGCCCAGTGTGTTTTAAAATTAAAAAGAAAAAGCCAAAAGAGACATTACTGTGGTTTAATGAGAATGAGGCATGTTGTTTAATGCATATTTGCAAATGGATTTTGCCTTTATGCTTTCTGTCACTCAGGATTTATACAAATTCAACCATTTTCTGTCGGTATGCTCATTAAGAAATAAACATTGCATTGTTGTTTGTTGCTTAGTCTTCTTAAAAAAAAAAGAAAAAAAAAAGAGAGAAAGAATCCCAAAGGAAATGCAGGCCGATTTTGGGGTGCTGTCTTGTAATTCTGATAATGATTATGACTCTTTGTAGCAGTGGTGGTACTACCCACAGTATATTTATTTCAAGAAGCTGTGCATTTGCCAGCAGAGGACAACGCACTTCTTCAGATTCCTACACTGCCTGAGTACAGAACAGATTTGTGAAGTTGTCACATCTTGATTAGATTTTCTCAACAAAGAACATCTATGTAGAACATTATGTGAGTAACTGTAGCAGCTCAGGTCATTGAATAAGAAAAGACTTGAGGCAACTTCCACACTAATATAGACCAATGGAAAGTGAGTGACTTTAATGTTCCAAAAATAACACAGAATCCATGGAATTTGGAGGGAACAGGATCATGCTGACAAAAATTACTACATTCTAATTGAAATTAGAAACTGTACAATTTCTCCAAATGAAGGGTAAACTAAGTTTTAGGGATTAACTTTAGATAGCAGTTTAATCCTGCTAAGCCCTTGTTTTGTGTGGTCAGGCAACTTGGCAAGAGGTTCCTTGTCAGTTGTCAAAAGTAGAGCAAATGCAGTGATGTCCCGACCGTTTAAGTCCACAAATGTTCTCGAGCATCAGAGTGCTTGTATCCCAAACATTCTGCTGATCCTTCCCTGCATCAATAAATTCAGAAAGTAGCTGTCTTCAAATTCTGATGTCAAATCCCAAATCCCTTTTTATTCAAAGAACTCCATCAAAGTAAACAATAGACGCATTGCTTGCCAAAAGGCTTTGTTTAAGCTTAGAAGGAAAAGAGGAAGTCCCTCATGTCCCCCTGGCTGAGAACTGCTCACTTGCTACGGCACAAAGACTCCAGTGTGTTTGTGCAGATGTGTTTATATGCCTGGCTAATGGAGTCCCATCAACACTCAAGCTGTGTGTTGTTTCTGAGAGGCAGAAAAAAGGGGCTCTCTCAGTCTTTATCTATCTGTTTTTGTCACATTAGCCATTGACTACTTTGTTTATTTTCCTGTGCTCTCCATGGGAGCAGCTCAATGGAAATGGTTAATTAATAGCTGCGTGTGTGTGTGTGTTTGTGAAATTATGCTATTGTTTAACTGTTTTAATCCAATGAACTGTTGAAGAAGCCAGCACCTAACTAGCCATTTCAAAATGGCCAAGTATTCCTTCGGAGTTAACTTAAATGTGCATAAAGTTCTGACTAGACTGGTTCAAGTCAGGCGCAGGATGGGTTTATCTGAAATTGTGAAAATACAAATTTGTCCTGATGTTTAGAGTAACAACCACATCTTGAATGAGTCCTGTCCGTTTGAAGCACAAGCAAGTAATGTGTGTTGCAAATGATCACGTGCTGCCCTCTGTTTGCATCTTCTGATGCACTCACTGTCCTGGTCTCCATAAATAAATATATAAACTGTGCTCAAGTAAAAAGCCATGGTTTTGTAAAAAAACTAACCCAGACATTAAAAAGATGTTGATGTTGAATGAAGTTAAAGAAATGCATCTGGGCATGTTTGTATAGGAATAGCATCTGTAAGTACAGTGTGGTTGTGTTCCTGAGTTCTGATAGATATGGTCTGTAGAATCGATACAGCGCTTGGGAGGGAAGATACTGGTGGACGGCATACCATCAATAGCAGAGAGCAGGACTCTGGAATGGTCGTAGGCAATCACGTTGGCATATCTGTTCTTTGGTTTGTTAACCTCCAGGTTAGAGTGCTCCCAAGTGAACTGCTGACCAGGGTCGATGGACTGTAAGAGAAGAAAATTGTCAGTATTACAATATAATATTTTGTGCTGTTGGCACATTTTACAGCAGTTGGTAGCCAAAGTTGAAACTGAGCTCTCTGTGCATGATCAGTGTCGGACAGCTCACTGAAAAGTGCCTTTCAACACAGAGCTAATGTTGGAAATGAAAATGATCTATTGTGTTTTACTGATGTTTACATGGATTTTATTATTATTTGGCCAGACTTTTCTCACCTATGCTTCACTTGTCTTAAGGACCTGCACTGATGGCACATTTGAGAGAAAATGGGGAAGAATAAATCATGCTTTATATTAATTTCTAATGTCCTTCTGTTGGAAACCTTTTCACTTGTACACAACAGTGATGAAGATTGAAAAACTCGATACTTGATAAAATATTGCTGTACCGAGTTTATCTCAGATGAATAATTTTCCCTCAAGCTCAGATAACGTCAGATGGAAACCTTCCTTTTGGAGTTTTAGATTTTCATCCAAGTAAGAAGAATACATTTCACAAACTCATAGTATGAACTTCAGTCACTCACAGCTTTTTCATTTAAAAGTATCTCTCTAAGTTGGCCACTGTAGTACATCATCAAGAAGCTCTGCAACTACAGCCATTCTTTTTACATTAATGCAGTCACATATTCCATGCATTGATATTGCTAATCAATAAATTACTATATTTAAGGCTCCAAACTGGATACACTGACATGCTAAAATAACTAGTTGTTGTCCTCTTTATACACACCACATGCCCAGTTTCTTAAAATAAGATTTGAAGATGAAATCAGTCATCTTCCTGATATAGGAGAGTCTGAAGGAAATTATCTTTTGACTGAAAGCTGATTTAATTGATGAATAGTCTAGCCCCAGCTTGTATTCTTCGCAGTTAATTTAAGAAGAGTCTGTTCTGGCCTCTGAGCAACTTGTGGAAAATGGGATGTCAGCTAACACTGGAATCAAAGTTGTCTCTTTTGATCTTCCAATCTCACATTATAGTCGAAGAGTATTCTGTATAGGAAATTTAACTTGAGTGGATAGTTCACTTTAAAGAACTATGTGAACTGTGCATCGTCTTTGACATGGAATAACCGCTGCATGTAAATGATTAGATTTCCAAAAAAGATACATCAAGAATCGGCCACAGAGGAAAAACTCATGTTCCTCCAGCTTTGTTCATTTGATCATTCGGACTTTATGGCAAACACTGCAATACCGCACTTGAGACTAGTTTCACAGCATTTCCTATCCAAGTTCCCTTTTGGCTTTGTAATGCAGATTTCAATAATGGTCCCTCATCACCAATGAATGAACCATAAAACATAATGTCACAAAGGGAAAAGACATGAAAGATGGCATTCCATTTCATATTACAGGGGAAATATTTTGCCTGTGTTTTTAATGACCACAGACTGCTTTTACATGTTAATCTCCACAGAGAGCAGAAGAAGCCAGTGTACAATAGCACCAACTGCAATTAAAAGCCACTTTAGGACAATGACCTGTCTTATAATCCAGATAGATCTGAATATGATCCTGCCTTTATTACTTATTTAGAATTATTTATATCAACAATAAATGCATGGAAATTATCTTTATAATTCACTTTCAGGCTAGTTTAATGATGAATTTCAGCACTGGGTTCAATCTGCAGAAATCACGTAGCAGCGATATGAGAGCAGGCAAGTATCTTGGCTAAGTCTGATACTTTATCAAAATATGTTGAAACAGTGGCCTGCATCATTGCTCAAAATAAAAATCTTTATTTTATTGTACTCTGAAAATTACTTTCCACTGCTCTTGAAGAAACACAATGAAATTGGAATTCAGTGTACTTAAGCTGCAATAATGATTGGGCAGCTTGGCAGGCACCCATATGGTGACCTCATGGATTTTGGAGCTGTTGCAGGAACCACAGAGCCGTCTCTGGTGGCCGTTACTATCTCACACAATGCTGCAGGGACCCCATCATCTGCACAGTTTTTCAGGCCCCATGAGTGCTCTGCAAATATGAGTTTATCTAAAAAATACAATTTAAATATTAAGGAAAGGGACTGAATGGAGCCATCAAGTGTGCAGACGTATAAATTTGAAGGTCTAATCACGCAGTGCATAAGTATAACTAACACCTTTGTTCGGAGGTATATTTTTATTCTCTTAGTGGCCATGCATTCCAGAGTGAGACTTCAGCTAAAGTGCAGGCATAAATTAACTAGCTGTGTCAGTAAACAGTTGCCTTTGAAATCTCTAGAGTAGTAGTGCATTAGTCACACTAGCAGTAAAGCATTATGTTTCTCAAGGATAAACAATACTGAATATCTCCATATGAAATATACTGCTTCATCCAACACACCTGTAGTGCTAGTCGTAGGGTTGCCTCCAGGCACAGATAGCCACGCTCACTATACTCACATTCCTCATGATCCCAGTATATTAACTGCTAAACACTGATACCAACATTTTAAATAGTGCTATGCTTCATTCTGATCTGCTGTTTGTGTGCAGGTTTGGTTTCACAGTAGCTGTTTTACTTTGTTTAGTCACATACAGCTTTTTCATAGCAGACATTTGGACTTGTCACAGGGGGAAAACACAAGTGTAACTAATAACATTAATGATGGCCTGCTTTCTTTTTAACTGTCTCAGTACGTCATGTCAACGAGCCAGCAGGCACAATAGCAGGGCCCTGGAACTGGAATTGAAATGTAGCCATTATTGGTGTTATTAATTCAGTCAGTTTGTTTCCTGTTATGACCTGTCAAACAGCCTGAAGTGAACAGGTTATACTGGCCAATTTAAATCTGTGTTATTCTGATGAAGATGTTTTTCATGGAAGTAGTCGCCCCTCCTCACTGATAGGCTCTCCACCACCAAACCCAGTTGACACTATTGACATGCTTGGACTGCAATGATCGGATTAATGTAAGGCTTCCAGGCAAATATCATGAAATGCAAGACTCTGAACTTTGCCCAGATGCTAAATAGCGACAGTAATTTGAAATCATAGTGAATGTGAGCACCTGGTGCATGCTTGTGTAAAACTAGACATTGTGGCACAACACTCCTGCTAGTCAACTCTGGGACTCTGCAGACATTTACCTCGTATTCCTGTGAAAATTTGAGGTTGTCATTGGCTTTCAGCCGCTCCAGATGATCTGCTAGGTCCATGATGGGGATTGGAGGGTGGCTTGCCATACCTGTAAGTACAGGATGGTTTGAGGGTCAGTGACCAGTCTTGTAAAAGGCCATCACTCAAGCACAAGCCAACAGTGAACCATTAGATAAGCAGCATGTGTGTTTAACAGGGGGAATGGAAGAGTGGATCTTGTTAGGCTAGGTTGTTCACTCAAAGCAGTGGCCATGCTCATAAAGAGGATATGGACACAGAAGCCAATGAGAAGTCATCGAGCACACTTGCCCCATTGGGACTCTCCCTATTGAGAGAGAAGAAAGTTATTCACACAGAAAGCTGCGTGGTGTAGTTAGCATGACAAGAAGACACAGACGCAAACATCCCAAACAACAAACAAACAAAAAAAACATTCAAAATGTTAAGCCAGATGTCGACGTCTGCTTTGAGTGATGAATGTTTTCAAGCTTTAATTTCAAACTCCGCCTCCTGTGATGACATAGCATGACACCAGATGGATTAGATGGAGATGGGAATACAAAATGAGGCAGAAAAAAGGAAAAGAGGGGAATTGAAGCTAAAATGTAAACAAATCATGTCAAATGCATAATCGAGACCAACTAACTTGACAAATGGAGGTTACTGGGGTGACTGGGCGCACCTGAACCTGTGGAGGAAACGGCGGTGTAATTAAAGACATTGCAGACGTCACACAGCAATGTGATGACATTTTTTTTTTCCACAAACAGAAGGTAGAAATGTGACAAGAAGTAGTTGAATGATTATGTGTACTCTAAATGGGACATTCATTAGTAAAAATCGTCATGCTAGAAGCTCAGCTATGCCACCATGCTTATTTCATAGAAATAAGAAAGCGTACAGGGAATAAAAGTCCTAGCAGCACAAACGAGAAGCAAGCAACCA
This sequence comes from Selene dorsalis, assembly GCA_900303245.1. Lineage (NCBI taxonomy): Eukaryota > Metazoa > Chordata > Actinopteri > Carangiformes > Carangidae > Selene > Selene dorsalis. Next base: position 27,975 of record OMNW01009580.1, read on the forward strand.
TTTGATATTAAATGTCAATCGTTTTTTTTTTTACCCAAGGGCATTATGTTTCAGCACAAAGTTTCATCCTGCAGTGAAGTTCACTTGACTTTGACAATGTAGAACTGGCACTGATCAACACTGGGTGGTTAGTCAAGGTGTATGTCATCTGCATATTCAAGAGCTCAGCTGAAGGAGATAGATGAGAAGTGTACGGTTCTACACCTAAAGACCTGCGACTTAAGAATTCAGGTGCCATTTTGACACAGCGGTCGACAGAGCATCCCTCTCCAACAATGAGGTTGTACCATTTTGGTTGCAGACACAAGTGGGCATTAGCTAATGGAACCTGTGCCTCGTTTTCCCACCCACTCTCGTGTCTCTCTGAAAGACGGCAGAGGGTGTATCCATTGCAGCCTACTACTCAAAATCCATTTCCACCACTGGGGGACAATGAAAGTACCATTTCCAACATGCCGTCGCTCAAACATCAAGCATCCTTAAGATGAAAATGTCCATTGAGGGGTGAAGAGGTGAAAGGAAGGGTAGAGAGAGTCGGGGAGAGAGGTGGTCTAATGTAGAAGTGCTTCAGGACTTAAGAGAAAGTGGTCACGTGGCAGGAAAAAAATGTTTGGTCCTTTCGGAGCAGTGAAATAGACAAGATACCAGCTCTCAAAAAGGCTGTCGGGGACGGGGGAATGATGGCTTGAGAGGCGAGTGAAATAGTGGGAGGATAGTTGAGATCACTCTGAGCCAAAAGGAAAAATACCCCTGTGCCAGGATGAAACAGCCAGTAATGGTCCTAACATCATTGAAGAGCTTTCATAAATATGCATAATCTTTTTTTCAAAAATGAGCCTGCAGAGATAATTCATCCTCCTTTCATACTAGCTGACCTGAAAAATATGGCTTTGATATTACAACATTATTGGCAGTCTGTGAACACCTGTCCCAAAGCAATCGGTGCTAGAGGAACTCAAACGGCAGTTAAGTATGTCTCTGTTGGTTTCTCTCCTCAGCAAAGATGCATGCATCCTTTCCAGGTGATGCATGGGCTGCAACTGCCCAATCGTGAAATGACCACATGACAGAGCCAAGGCATGACCACTGACCACCACTCCACCTCCACACTAAAGGTCACAGCTAGTAAACACTGGCGTTTACAGCTCGTCAGCCCTGTTTCATGGCTGTCTGTTGGCTCGCTTACAAAAATACAAAATTTTACAACGTTCACAACGCTGCATCCCGGCACCTCGAGCAGCAGGATGCTATCCGAGCGGGACCGTACTATTCTGAATTAGCATGACAAGTTCTGATGACCTGGATAACCCAGGTGCAGAGGAAGATGACAGCTGCCATAAAACTGTCAAGCTTGCGTTCCTGCCTCTTCATTTTCCACTGATAAGTGTCTCCGGGGAGGACACTGTCAGTTTTGACCTGCTGTACCTTCTCTAAGCACCTGTCCACTGTCTACCTGCAAACTGCCCGCCTGTATCGAGCCAATGTCCCTGCAAAGATGATGGGGACTTTGTAGGTCAGTATTATATTATGCTTCGGTATCAGCAGTGTTTGCAAATGTGGGAACAATGGAACCTAAAGAGCTAATTGTATTTATGCGATTTTACCCAAAGGCAAGCAATCAGTAACACTGACTACATCTATGTCCACAATGCATTCAGTTGTAAATTCACAGTGAAGGACATCGATGTTACTGGCTTCAT
>OMNW01009580.1:29694-56779 GCA_900303245.1 Selene dorsalis
ATACTGGCTTCATCTAGAATACTTACCAGGCGTTTGGAAGTTGAGACGTCGAAGCTCAACAGGGTCAGTGGGGTGGTGCAGTGGCATTTCCTTGCTGTTGGGGAGACTGCCTTTCCTAGCTTCAGATTCAGCTCTTTTTCTGCAGAATAAACAGTAAATTGTAATTATTTTTGATAAATCATTTTCCTGTTGACTCGTACTGTATGACCACAAAGCGTGTCTTGTGGTTTGAAGGAATAATGAAGGCGGAAATACAATTAGGAAGGTAACAGAACTACATTCTTACACTACATTAGGCTACAGGGGGTGGACTAAATAACATCATCACTTCACAATAAAATGCAACCCAGTACAGCACCCCTTAGCTCTTAAATACTGCATTTGTGGAGCCTGTATTGTTCACTTCTCAATGATAGTGTCAGTAAGTACTTAGAGACTGTTGTGCTTTCTCTGTTTGCATTATGTTGGATACTTGTTATTTGCTCCTCTCTTGTTTCATGTTTCAGTATTTTCAATACAAGATTTGAGATTATTATTGCATTGAAAGTCTATGATATATATATGTTATATCAGTGCCACCTCAGATTTAAATGCCACTGGAACAAAGGCTGGTTTGTTCATTCATACAAATCAGCACAACACTGGTTGTACGAGGTCACTACTAATTACAGCGTTTTATAATGTGAAGATGATTCACTCATTCAGTCATTATATGGCATTGTGGATTCAGAGTTTATTGGTAGGAAAAGTCAAACTGCTTGTACTTTGATTTCCCAATAAATGCCTGCTGACAGCTGTCATAGACACAATGTCACATTGCTAATAGTCAGCAACATGTGTTTAACACATGTTCACTCTGATTAAGCACATCACATGATTTCATGAATGACCTCAACTCGTAGTCCGTGAATTTTGGTATGTTTCTATATCAATTATACAGTCTAGGAAGAAAATCGGTGTAAAGGCAATTGGTTTCTCTTTACATGTCTCTCATTCTTACCTGTCTGGTTTGCTGCTCCATGGGTCAGCAAGGAAAAGAAACATTGACACAACATTAGGTGGTTAAGACCTCTGACTAAAATTAAGAATTCTAGAAACTTACTTGAGAGTAAGTGAATGACTGACTATGTAAGAGTCAAACGATACCAATCATATCTGGTTTGCTTTGTGTGCAAGATTAGTGATGCTTCACTTCCGAGATTATACTCAATTATGCTGCCTTGGGGCTCTTTGTTTCAAATACTACAGTTTCCCAGGTGCATCCAAGATTTGTACATTGTATCTCTGCTATTTCAAGCAGTTTCAGCTGATTGCTTCTTGTTCAAGCATAAAAGTCATCTCTTGACTCCTAATTGCCGTGTCTGTCTTTTCCAGCAAATAAGTCTGCCACGGATGCATTTATTAAAATAGAGAATTACGTATATTTGGATTCATGCACGCGTTATAATAAATGCAAACAACATGCGGGATCATAGTTTTTAGTCATTGTGCATAAACTATATAAAATATTAAATGCATGTTAACATTCATACTTTTACCTTTTATTTAAGAAATTGCTGAATTTATTAGTCAAGCAATAAACTGACATAGCTTCAATTACCTAAGTGTAGGTGTACAATTTACTATAATTTATGCTTCTCTCTGAAGATGCCAATTGTCATCCCCATGTGCCTATGTCAGCATCACATGGCTGTTGCCCTTTGTCTGGCACAAGAGCAGCATCCTGTCACATAAAAATTGATCTTGACAGGAGAAATATCTCCTGGTTATGCACTGAATGTTCCCTAACGTGGCGGTGACACTGGCTTGGTAATCGATGTGTAAATCTGCCTGCCACAAATGGAAACTCTAAAGCTGGACACACAATCTTTGTGCAGTTTCAATTCACTTTTTTGTCATCAAAACCAGAACTTGATATAGATGGATCCCACAGGCAATAAGGTGTAAGACCTAGCTAGAATAAAGTAATATGCATAACCTTACATCACTCTGAAATCACTGATGGCTATTCTTTTGGTTGTTTTCGTTATTGGTACTGTTACTGACTCTTGTGCTGACTGCTCAGTTACTAATCTTGCGTTTTCCAAATTACATCTTACATCAGGACAACTGTGAAATTCTGCTTAGGACTGGATGTTTGATTACATGCTCTTTGCAGAAAAAAGCCTTATGTAATAGGTGACAAGAGGCAAGATGGCAAAGGACAGAATAAAATCTGTGCCGAGTGCATGTAAAAATGTATTCATCCTGAAAAAGCAGGAGGGCAGCATAAGGTCAAAGTTGGGATTGAGTGCTGGGTTCCCCTGTGGAATGAATACTATTGAAAGGGGAGGAGATGGGGCTGCTGGGATGCTGGCCCAGGCCCTAGGGCCTCTCTAAAGCTGCACACACATGCAGTGACATGTAGCAGATAGTCAAAGCTCTGCCCTCCTACGCTTGACTGATGAGCAGTGACAGCGCAAGGTCTGGCTTCCACTAGGGGGTTTGAGACAAAAAAGGCTGTTTTGATTCGGTGTGAAAGCGCGCTCCAGCAAGTGTTTTTGACTGTTTTACGCGCGCGTGTGTGTGTGTGAGTGTGTTTGCGACACGGGCTAGATGGATGTGTCTGATTAACTTTCAGTCAGCACACATGTCTTTGTGAAGGATTGTGGGCGTCTGCATTGGATGGCTTGACAGTTTGGGTAGCTGTGTGCCTGGATTTACTTATCCAAGATTTAGAGTGTGTTTATGCAACTGAGGGCGAGAGTCATGGATAACCTGAAGATCAATGTGCCTCAGGGTTCGAGTTAAAATCTTACATTTAGTGTCAAGTAAGTAAAGCTTTGTGCATTGTAACGTGTCTTCTCATCAATGTTAAATAAATAAAGTGACTGGTCATACATAAATATCGAGTGGGCACACATGACATGAATTTTAAATGCACATATATAAGTAATAATGTGTATGTAGTGTGTTTCATTCCCTGTTACTGTGAGCCAGTTATGCATGTACAGTGTTGAAGTGAAGTGTTAGAGTAGCGGTCCCATCTGAGGTGGATTACTGTACATTTCTTAGACTGAGTAAGGAAAAAATCCCTTGTGTGAACCATCCTTCCATGTCCTTACCTCTTGTAAAGGAGGATGGCAATGACAATGCATATGATGAAGACGACTGCTAGCACAGGTCCCACCACCCAGATGAGGCCTTCTTCCTCGTCGATGATTGGCTGGGGGTCGCTGTCTGCTGAAACGACCGGGTCAGAGTAGGGGCTGGTGGCATACATGATCTGAGCCGGGAAAAGCAAATCAGTGATTAGCATTCTATCATAAAATCTGCTGTAATATATTTTTTCATCCACCATTATGTTGTACATATTGGACATAATGCTGCTGATTTTCAGCTCATGTTATCTTTTGTCTGGTAATTTTGAAAAATATTTTCTTGGCAGTGTATCTCATTGTGCCTTTGACAAAGGTAATGACAGTAGATCTGCTCATGAGGAATGCTCATTTACTTTGCCCCTATTCCAGAGCAAATCTAACAAGACTCTGACAAACACAGCGTGACCAACAATACAAATTATAAGCCAATTCAAAGTTTTGCTGTGTAATTTCTGCTAAGCTGCAGTCCAACCAATCAAAATTATCTTCAGTATCTGCTCCTATGCAGGAACCTTGATTGAACCATTTCGCATTCTTAGAAAAGATAAAAAAAAAATGGTCTTGTGGGAAGAAAATATACGCTTCAGTGGGCAAATTAGAGATTTCCCTCCGTCTATCATTATCGTTTTTGCTCTACCTGAACTCAGGGTTAGTGGAGAGTGTGTGAGGCAGCACTACAGACCCTGCAGCTCATCAAATCCATCATCTCGCCTGCAGCTGCCTAATCATGCGGCTTTCAGGTCTCCCGTCCAGCCAGACACATTCACACACACACTAGCTGCAGCAGCGGAGATAAGGTGGATGGCACGTAGGACGCAATTAAGAGGAGCCATGTTATCGAGGTATTCTCGCGATCGGTTAAGGTCTTAAGGGGTTTCTCTCCCGAAAGCAGCAAGGGTCAGCTGCAGCTTTAAGTTTTTAAGTCAAAGCCTAACAAGGGCTGAGAGTAACACATCTGACCAGAACCAACTCTGACCCCCTGCAAAGATGTAGTGGATGTAACCCTCTGTGCCTACTAATATGTACAGTTGTTAGCACAAAGAACATGATATCACTATCAAGGGATAAAACTGAGACATCACAAATGTGTGAGAGAGAGCAGACTCACGTTTTCAGACATCTCCAGAACAGCAAGCACAAAGAAGATGTACTCCTGGCCATTCTGGAGTTGCTTATTTTCAAAGTCCCCGTAGATCTTGCCATCTCCCAGGGTGAAGTCTTCAGGCAGGACTTTGTAGTAAGCAGCGATATAAGCTTTGGGTTCTGCCTGCCTGCGAAACCGAAGGCCTCTGCTAGTTCGGTTTATCTCCTTCAGCAGCTACAGTGGTGGGTAAGAAGCAGATAGTTGATAACACACAGGGACACGTTCCAGCACACACACATGAAAACACATCCACACCAACCAGATCTGTCTATCTTGATTTTTTTCCCCCTTCTGATTGCTGAGCTGAAAATGCTGATTGCAAAAAGCAGAACATTACAGAAAAGATCAATGACTTATTTCATCTGTTTTTAGACTACAAAAGACTGTGAGATTAAACGATTGTGTGGCTTTCCAGCATATAAAACAGCTGAGGATTATCCAACAGCTTCAAAAGGTAAAAAAGACTGAATTCATTTAAAATTTACACAGCTCAATTATTTTTTCTTGTTGATACAATCAGAAATATTTTTTGCTTCAACATGTAGACAAATAGAATTTGGGGTTAGTTTTGTCGGATTTGATTATTAGTGCACAATTATGCATTTCCGGACTCACTGTTTTGTAGATATGAATGGAAGATGTGCAGCAGGAGGATAAATAAGATATCATGTCAACAAATCTCTTGGAACTATGCTTCTCCAGGTTAGATACAGATTATGGCTCAGAAATTAAAATGCCAGAATATTATTCACAGAGGATAACTGTGATAAATGGAATGCTCAAACACTAGTTTTTAAAGGGTATTATGACATATCACGCTGCTGTTGTAATTAATGTTCAAGCTAAAAATAAGACCTTTGTTCCCCCAACCCACTCCAATAATAATAATACTAATAGGCAGAAAGAAACACTTTAATTGTGTCCTTCATACAAGTCTCTAGCTTCTGACTTTAAACTTCCACTACAAAGTGTGGATCATAATTATGCTAATCAAGCCTGGCTAGTTGTTTTGGCATCTGATTACCCATCTCTGACTCGTGTGCATGATGTGTGTGTGTGCACAGAGTGTGTGCGCACTTTGTGTGCGCTTGTCATTCACATCAGGGTGTGTGCGTTCTTGTGTGTGTTCTGTTTTGGCTGCTGGGCTGTTGGTGCTGCCCGATAATGTCTTCAATCATCTCTCCTGTCAACACGGCTAAATCTAGCTGCCCTTGGGAAAAGTTGTGAAAAGGTGAGTGCCAATATTGACAAACAAATAAATTCTGACAGGGGGGGTGAATTTTGGACAATCGGTCAAGGCTCCAGACATGGGCCTGTAGGCATGAGCTGTAAACCCAATGGCAGATGAGACATGGTGTTTTCTTTTAGCCTCCTCGACATGTGATATATTGCTATGTTTCTACTATAGAAATAAGTATTTTAAGAATTCCAAATTGTAGAAACCTGAAGGGGAATGGGTCTACAGAAGTTTCCACTCTCTGTAGCTTTTTTGGGGAGAAAGACTGCTGCAGTGTGCAGAAACATTAGCTCACTACAACTAAATAAATAGGGATAAAAACTTTAGTTTTCTTACACATTTAATCATGCATGCAGTGCACAGAAGCTCTCACATCGTCTCAACTTGCTTAATATAAAAGTTGTCAAGTGTTTTGTGCATACGCAGTAGCACTAGCTTTGCTTGGAATGAGAAGAGACGTGAAGGCCTGATGCAGCTCTTCAGGTAATTACCACAGACACAAAGAGGAGGAGGAGGAGGTGGGGATGGGGGTTGAGTTTGCAGTGCACTTGATGGCTACTTCATGTTCTCATTTCCATATGAACAGTGCTCTCTGTAGTTATTTGCGTCAATCAGAGAGGCTCATCTCCTGTTCCTCCTGCCCCCTTAACTGCCTCAACTTATTTTTTCCAGTTTTGAAAAAAGAAATGAGTGATATAGAAACACAGGTATGCTGTGAAGCTGGGTACAATAACAGTAACAAAAACATAACTGAAAATGTATACTATTTTCTCTTGGTAACCTGAGTCACAATCAGCGATCCTTTAAACCTACCTCCTCTAAATTCATCTCATCAGGATTGTCCCAGGGTTTGAAAAACTTGCCAGTGCGCTGCTTCTTCAGAGGTACGACCACAATGTAATATCCCCTACAAGATAACATGTAGAATATGGCATATTAACACTCAAGACAAGATAAAATATCAATTTGTCCTTCCTGAAGACTCAAATCCTTCAGCTGTATTTTCAAGTCATTTGTCACTGTTTTCTGAATAAACAAAAACCCTGTTTGACAGCAGGAATTGCACAGTGCCCATCATGTCTGTTTTCATTAAAGAGAGGTCTGTTTACCAGAACCCATCAAGAAAGATGTAATCGTGCCATTAGTGTGTTGTAGGATTATGTTTTTTAAATCACTTGATTGGGACCATTTTCCTCTACGTTTTCTGTGTGGTTTAAGCAGATTCATAAGTCAGACAATGCAGTCACCTCACTCAGGCCCCTTGTGGGTTAATTAGGAGACCTCTGTGTATGCTGAAAAGATACAGAATTAGAGGGATTTTCATCCCTTCATCAGGGTGGAGAGAGATAACAGCCTCTGCCAGAGTTAGGCGTCCTGGTTGGGCATTGCACTAGCTAGCGTTAGCCAGGAAGGCAGTGTGGCAGGCTAATGGGAAACTAATTAGCTTAAGCTCTGGCATGGGAGACAGTGGGCCTAGTGCATCCAGCAAGATCAAAAAACCAAAGATGGGTTTGAAGCGTCGCTCTACAATCGGATGTGCTCCTTGGCCTTCTGACAACCCTGGGCTTTGTTGAAAGGCTATAAGAGATTTTATAGGGCTTAGAGGAGTGTGCTTAAATGAGTTGGGCTGCTTCAGTGTGTAATGACTGAGGTGAAGTGGATATTACACTGAAATGTAGGGCTGAATATAAATGATTCTGTTTGCAAGAATTGCTTCTGACAAGGTCGGCTATCAAGTTAACTTGTTTATTTCCATCCATTATGCATCAGTAAGTAATAATAATCAGTTATATGGACAAATGATGTCTTTACAAGTCAAATCATATTATGCTTGATTTAGTTAAGATTTAGTTTGTTGAAGTCCACAGCTGACGATATTGCTATCCTGTGTTACTTTAAATACAGTAAGACAGCTCATATAGAAGAAAGAAAAAACACACAGTACAGTGATTCAACTGACAAAATGGAAGTGGACTTGAGGGTTTCTCAACTGACTCCACTCACATAAAATTTAGGGGACAGCACTAATTGTAAGCAATTAAAAATCAACTTGGGTTTAATCGTTGGCACTCACCTTACTCTCTCAGATGTTTCCACTGTTGGTAGCTCCACAGTCACCATACCGTCTGAGTTGGTCTTACCAATCAGGTACGGTTTAGTGCGAAGAATGTCTGGGGCCGTCATGGTGGACACACGGTGCTGCAGACCTCCGGCACTGTTGCCACGGTTGGTCAGGAGAAAGGAGTACTGGGTCTCGGGTTGAAGACCAGTAATTAGCTTCTGCGTTAGTTTCCCATCCACCTCCACGCTCTGGCCGTTATCATAGAGGATCTGTATACAAATTAGATGGTGCTTCATGTACACTACATTGTCTCGAAGGTGGACGTTATTGAAGTATTTATTTGTGTTACAGTAATGCGAAGAACACCTGATACATGTGAAACTGTGTCTTGGCTGTGCTTACAGTGAAAGGTTGAGCTGGGTTGTAGTTGTCTGGGATTTCCCAGGTCAGCCACACTGATGTCTTCATGGCAGCTTTCACGTGAAAATTTTTTGCAAACACTGCTAAAAGAAAGGGGGAGCAGGTGATTTAGACACAAAACATCCCCTTTTTTTCTTTTCTTTCTTTTTTTAATCCGTCTACACCAATGGGCTCGCACCAGTGCTTACCTGAGAATGTCTCCTTCAAAACCAGGCTGAAATTACTACTACACTGAACTCAACACTGTCTTCTTACCTTCTTACCAACACCAACTCTTAAGTTTATGGCTGAGCTTTGTTTGACTGACAAGACACAAAGAGACACACATACTTACTTGTGTGAGTTTCATAAATCATGCTTAAGATTATGGAGACTAAGGGCAGGGCAACATTTAATACCAGAGTCCTCTGGTTGATTCCATACTTTTTCAACTTCTGCCATTTGGGGCTTTTTGAGAAAGCTGCTGTGGAAAGGGCTGCGCAGGGAAAGGCTGGTTTTAAAAGGAGGAAGGGCTAAAAAGGTTCAGGGACTGATCCTACCTTGATCCAAAGGCTGTGTCCTGAATTGGACACTGGGGCTATAGGGACCAGAGCCCTTGCTGGTGAAGGCACACATTTTAATATCATAAGTGGTATCTGCCTTAAGGCCGTCCAGGATGACTGTTGATTCCGGGGCAGTGATGAAGAGTTCTGAGGGGCTGCGGGGGCTGTTGATGTCCTTATACTGCAGAGCATATTTCACTATTTGGCCATTTCGCTCTGCCAGTGAAACAGGTTGCCAGCTAACCTGAATGGTGGAGGTGGTGGCACCCTCTGCTGTAATGCTCTGAGGGTAGCCACTTGGGACATCCTCATTTGTGGTGACTTCTTTGATTGTCTCTTCACCAAAGCCCACCTTGTTGCGCGCAGAGAGGCGGAAAGTGTATGAGGCTCCCTTATGGATCTCTTTGGTTGTGTAGTGGATCTCTCGCTCAGCGAATTCAATGACAGTCAGAGGTTCCACGTCTTTACGGCCAAAACGGAGGCGATAGCCTTGTAGGGGCCCGTGGGTTACAGCTGGGGGATGCCACTGGATGAGAGCGGTGCCCATGTTGGTCGTGCTGACAGTTAGCCGGGGTTTTTCAGGAACTAAACATCAGTTGAGAAAGGGACAATATGTTATGGATTATCAATAACCACATTTCCATTTCTTATCATATTTGTAATAGGCTGGCATTTAGTCTCATTTAATGTGTGTGTGTGTTTTAGTGCAGCTTCATGCTGAAAACAGAGTGGACTAAAAGAGCTGAGTAGGCCTGTCATATTTCTTGTCCTTCTTTCACTCTCTTTACATTTCCCATTACTTTAAAAGTGCTTTCAGCCCTGCCATGTCAAAGCAGTGGGTAAAAGTTGTTGCACTAAATGAGACAGCAATTAGCTGCACTTTCAAACTTTGACACGAATATTTGCCCAGTGCTTTTTTTCCCCTCATTTGATGCAGTTTAATGCTTTACAAAGCACAAATTCAGTCTATATATTTATATGTGTATGTATGTGTGTGTGCGTGTGTGTGTATATATATATTTGTATATATATGTGTGGAGATTGACACACATGTGTCTGCTGATTTGTCTGATTTGTCTGATTTGTCTGCAAAGTTACCTGCGCCAGTGGTAGTGATCAGTTTGGGCTTGCTGCGTGCACCGTCACCCTTTGTTGTGTAGGCTGCCACGGTGACTGAATATGTGGTCTCAGCTTGCAGCTCTGTGATGATCATTACCTGTAAGGAGTTAATTCAGGAGTTCAGTTGCAGCTCTTAAGCACTCACTTGCTGATTTGCAAATATAGGCAAACAGACGGATTCACGTGGGATGTGATATCAGTGTAATCAGCAAAAAGGAAACAGCAAACACATTCTCTCAGTATATACTTAAAATTGAGGCATAGTTCAGAGCATAAGGATAGTGTTGATAAGCTTTAGTTAATAAATAACGAGACCTTTCTGTCCAATAAAATAACTAAATCAATAAACACTAACAATAGAATTACAGTGTTTGAGGTTTGGTCAGTTTAATTTGAATTTCCACTGAACAAACTGTTATGTAAGGAGTTCTGTCTGCAGTCTTTGAGGTAAACATCTAAAGCTATTTTTAGAAATCTGGCCATAAACTCCTGTTGCACTAAAGACACATGCCACTCATGCAGACTACGAATGCAGAGGAAAAAGGAGATCAGAATATTGTCAAGTTTAACTACTCACATGTTCAGTAGAATCATCATATTCCCACTGATTATGATATCAGAATATGGAGAGAAAAGAGACAATAGATGAGGCCAGGTACCAATACTAATCACTGGTTCAACAATATAAAAACAGTTTGTCCGCAAACTTAAGTGTGTTGGTTTATAAAAAACATAGTAAGACTCACAATAATCATACATAGAACTTCCAGTAGAATAAAAGTTAGTGAAAAAGCAGTTAAGTAGTCAATATTTTACAAAGGCCATTTGTATATGTCAGGATGAAACTTAGCGATTGTCCACTCCAAAAGAAAGACTTTGTTGTTGTGCAAGTAAAGGTGAAAGAGAGAAAACAATACTGTGTGCCTGAGAGAAAAAGTGGCTGGCTGAGGAGGGTGTTGTACCTGAGCATCATCAATCAGCATGTCCTTGATGACTGGCTGTCCTGTGGGCTCCCCATTAACCATCCTGACATAGTGCACCTGGTACCCTCGGATCTGACCGTGCTGCTTGGTGGGCATCGGTGAGCGCCAGATCACTTTAATTGATGAGGAGTTGACAGCCTCCACCTCAACTTTACGAGGTGGCCCACTAGGAACTGGAGGAACACCATGGGATAGAAGAAAAAAGGTCAAATTTATAGAGAACCTCTTCACCCTCTTTTTAAATCTTGCCCAGAGTTGTGGCGCAAAATGCTGCAGTGACAAAAAAAATCACAAAAGTGCAGCAAACTGCAACAAGCACATCAATATTTCAACAATGGTAAGTTGAAAAAACAACAGCAAAAACAGGTCTGACAACTGACCTAATCTTTAAACATTAAAAATGGGTAGAGTGGATTTTAAAAACATGGAATAAAAATGTGTTTTGCCAAAATAGAAAAGTGGAGCCAAAGGGGGGCTTCAAGTGATTGAAATGCTTGAAGCACTACAAGAATTTTGGCTATGGAGCAAGGAAAAATAAATAAAAAAATGATTCAATCACATGAGGGGAGGAAAAAAATATATAAAAAATGGCCTTCAAAAAATTCTTCCACCCTTTTGTTATTCCCACTGTCCAGAACTTGTCCTTTTGTCAAGTTCCCAAAAAAAAGTGAGTAAAAAGAGCGCTGCTGTACAAAAACACCGCAGAGAATATTTCAAAGTTTCAAAAATGACAGTTGGGACTGGAAGTTGGAGGCCAGCAGTTGAAAATGCCATACCATGTGTTGAAATTGAGCAGCTTAGGGTTTAAAAATAAAAAAGCCCAAAAGGTGCTTTCGTAAAGTGAGTCACAGTTTTTTGGGGTAAAAAAAAATGCTTAGTCCAAAATGCTAAAAGTGTCAAGTGGCGAGAGTCACATTAGAAGCAGGCAGAGAAGGGTAGAAAAGAAGAGGGAATTGTAGATATAGGCGAGGATGTTAGTGTTTGACGGGGTAGGTTAAGAGGGGTAGACTGGATTTGCAGCTGAGGCTTTGTTTTAGCGAACACATACCATCCTCCTCTGTGCGGACGAGCTCTGGTTGACTTTCTGGTCCTGCTCCGACATCGGTGTGAGCAATGACCGTCACACTGTACTCTGTCCATTTTTCCAAGTTTTCCAAAAGGTACTGGGAGATTTCCGGAGGGATGCTGGAGATTTGCCGAGTGGTGGTATCCTCCCCTTCAGCTGCAGCATATTGGATGCTGTATTGTGTTATGATCCCATTTTGTAATTCCACTGGGGGGGGCCGCCAACTTACCAGGATGCTGGTGGAGCTGGGGCTGTGGCACTTGACTTCCTGAGGTGGGCCGGAGGGTTCTGGTAGTTGGGTTGGATTTTGGAGCAGGTGCAGGTTTTGTTTTGTGTGGGTGTTGTTTTTTTTGTTTGGTTTGGTCAGGCCATTCAGTGAGTTGGACATTTGTTTTAAAGAAGTTGCAGTATTTGTTTTGATCGAGGTTGATGATGGTAGAATTGACCAAACAAAGGAGAAAAGAGGAGGAAAACAAAATGACACAAAATAAGGAAAAATCACAAGGACTCATGGATATATGGAAGACTTAAAATCAATGAAACATCACAAGTAAAGGCAAAACAAAAGGCAAAGACCAACATAAAAATGTACACACTAAAGATGAATGGAAGGTGTTGATTTAAGGGACAGTGTTACCATATGTAACCTACCTTTTATCATGGAAAAAATAATGTACAAAAACAAAGGGAAACAAAAATCATATATCCTAATATATTATTTCTTTAATTCTAAAGGAAAACCCAAACAGATTTTTAAAATACTTCAAAGTAAACTATTCCAAAAGAATTGTAGAAGTGACTAAGACAAATTTGGCAAGCAGTTACCATCAATCCAAAAACATAAAGGTTGATGTTTGAACTAGTTTAAAATAGAAAAATATTGGTTTTGTCACCAACCTTTCCGAAGCCTGTTGGTTTGTGGTAAAAGCCTGATTGTACAACAGAGAACTTCCCAAGGAGACATGACTGATTTATTAGATTCTGATAACATTGGCATGCACTTTTTAATTCAGTCCATTATTTACCTCAGAGGCAGAGTTTTGAAATTCAGAGCTTTTATACCCACCTGATCTCTGCCCTCGTCTGCCAGAGACCTCAGATTAATGTTTTGATATTTAAAGTCAAGTACAGAAGTTCAGTGGATTTTCTCTTCCTGTATTCATCTGATTGGTAACCAAAACGAGTGAAAACAAACTCCACTGGATTCAGTTAAATTTTTGTTATAAACTGCACACTGCATCTCATTTTTGTATTTTAAATTCTTACATAAATCTGAGGTCTTTTGGGTGGATTGTCCCTAACTACAGAGACAATACTTGCTTTGAGCTTTCTATGGTATTGTTATTCCACAACTTTCCTGTTTCTGATTTAAATTATGAATGTCACATCAGTGGCTGTTCTTTAAAGAAAAGGAATGGTGCCTGTGACATCCAGAGATATGGTTTTTGCCAGAATAGCTTCATAGAAAGCTCAAACGTCCTCTACTCTTATTTTCGGCCAACATGCAATGTCAAGAGACAAGGCTTCCCAAAGGCCAACCATGCCATTCCCCAGTTTGATAATGTAGATGTCGGCATTCACATAAATAATTCAAGGCTTCACCACTCATTTACGGCAAGACTGTTTTTGCACAACAAAGGTGGGGAGAGCTACTTTTTTTTAACCTTGTCTCCTGACTTCACAGGAAAGCCTGGGTACACTGTCCATGCAACCTTTTCAAAATGAATTCTGCATGGTCAGGTAGACTTCATAACACTTATTTACTATTTCAAATATTTAGACTTTGCTATTTTCAAATGCATCAACCCTTTAAAGGAAAACCTCATTCTATCTGTTCAGGAACGTTCCTGACATTTTTTTGTCACTTTTCGGATTTTGCAGTGCGCGTAAAATTTGGAATGCATTTGAAAATGTTTTCCTTCTCAAACATTGTGAACTCTGTCAGATAAGGAAGAAGACCTACGTGTCTGTGGAGTTTCTGCGGAGATCTCATTGGTGTAAGCTCCGACTCCGTGTTTACTACGAGCAGCCAGCCGGAAAGTATAAGTAGTGAAGGGCTTCAACTCCTTCAGTAGGTATGTTGTTGTCGGCTCAAAACTGACTCGTTTCTGTGGAAAAGAAAAGTTTTGCGTTGTCAGTTTTTTCATGAAAACAGGGTGTTCCAGATAATAAAAGTGATGAATACAAGCATGCTGCCCTTTCTGATATTGAAAACGAGAGAAGGAAATTGAGGGTACAAAGGATCTCATTCAACTGTCACAAGAGAGATTAAATGTTTGTGTATATCATTAGACTGAGTCACACTACTTAGATGGCTTTATTTTGACAAGATACGTGGTAAACTGTATTTTGCAGATACCTTCTTTAAGGTTAGTGTCTGACCAAATTGATAAATATGAAGAAAAGGATAATAGTTTTAACCCTTTATATCACAAATTTATCATTCTTTCCTCACCCCATTATTTGTCTCATATAGTGTTAGAGTTTGAAAACTACCAAATGGACCCCATCTAATATATTGTTCACATTGTACTGCAAAACATGATACTGAATGATATTTTGTATGTATTTACAGGGCATTGCATACACATTACAAAATTGTTGAGAATAGCACAGCTTGTAGGATCTGTTAAGTAAGAAAGCAAATACATACTGGCACTAAACTTAAACGCAACATTAAAAACGATAACAGTGATGCAATGCACACTGAATGAGACAATAATTACCTCCTCCTTGTCATCCCTCTTCCTATACATGAGTTCATATCCAGTGATTTGGTTTTCCTGTCCAGTCTGTGCCGGGGCGATCCATGAAAGTAAAATGCTCGTTTCTGATTTGGCTTCTCCCTTGAAGTCAGTTGGTTGGGAAGGAACTGGAATTAGAGCAGAGAGATGAATTCATTACTCCACACATCTTAGACTTTTCATCATAATTACAATCATAGACTTTGTGCTAAGAGTTATTGCCACAAGAGCCAGATCAAGTTATATTTCAGAAGACGCAGGCATTTCAGCCTCATTAGCACAGCGCAGACACACAGTTACTTAATGCTGAAAAAGTATCTGACATTCTCATCAGAAATAAATAACACGACTTTTGAATTTCTTTTTTTTAGTTGTTCTCATAAGAAACTATTTTCACTCTTGAGGAAGCCAGTTGAAGTGTTTGTTGACAGCCTAGAGATGTTTGTGTGTTTACAGCTCTGGTTTACAATTGTAACCCACTAATAAGGATCTGTGACTGAAAAAAAATTATGCTGCAAAATTGTTTGTGACTCTTCCTGTTTAACTCTGGAGTAATACCATTTTTTCAAACTTTGAATTTGTTCAGTTTGTATTTCACACTTTTTTTGTTTTGTCAATTTGGCTCTTGCATGTCATAAACAAACCATCCTCACCTCCTGTTTTAGCGATGATTTGAAGGTCTGGAGAAAGAGGTCCGTCACCAACTGAGGTGTAGGCCAGAACCTTGATGTAATATGTCTTGTTAGGGATGAGGCCCTGGATGGTGACAAAGTTCGACCCTCGAACGATCTGCTTCTCCCAGAGGTTGACGTGCTGGGTGGAGTCCATGGTGTAGTAGACTCGGTAGCCCATGATCTGCCCGTTAGCCTCCTCTGGTTCATCCCAGTGGATAACAGCTGTGGTGGTGCTCATCATGTGACCTCTGACCTGCCTTGGTGCCGTGCTGGGTGCCTGCTCAGCCGTTTTGGCCTCGATGCCTTCGCTGGGTGGCCCTCGCCCGATGTTGTTCACAGCCACCACCCGAAACTCGTAGTCCGAGTACGGGCTGAGGCCCCCCACGCTGTACCGAGTGGTGGCCACACCATCGATTTCCTTATACGAGTCGTCCGAGTACTTGGACTTGTGTTGGATGATGTAGTATGACACTGGCTCAGGATTACCAGAGTCCCAAGTCAATGTTATGCTGGTGGCTGTGCGCTCTGTCACCACAGGGATGCCAGGAGCCTTGGGCAACGCTGCAGTGATAATTGTTACATAAATATTAATAAAAATGCAAATTATGCTGCAAACATTACAAAGTTATACCTCTGTAGAGTAATTTATGTTATAGTCCACAGAGACTTTATTTTAATTTGTTGATGGTTGAATAATATTGATGACATTCATTTACCAGCCCGCTGCACTCGATACTGATGATATACCGTGTATCTTGAGTCATAAGAGACTCATACGGTGTGTGCTTTCCATTAGTAAGTTGGATAGTCTTACCAATATTTCACTTTCTTCGTTTACATTTGAAAAAAAAAAGGTCTCATATTGAGAAATTTGTGAGATCAAAGCTGTGCATGCCCCATGTACAGCAGCTGGGAATGCTGGGAAAGATTTCCCAGTGTTTATCACTTAAATAATTTAGCAGGTAAATTTATTGCTTTAATTCCCCACGCCACAGCACATGGTGAAAGATATCAAAGCAATAGATTTTCTTTATATGCCATCAGAAGTGCGCATGTGGGAGAGCTTACTGCCAGACTGCTATATTGTGACGAATATCTTTATGTTATGTCTAGGAAAAACACCACTGAGCGTGTGTGTGTGTGTGTGTGTGTGAAGGTGGGGTCTGTGGCTCTGTCCCGTGTGTACACGTGAACATGGCGACACCAGTCTGGGATATCTTTCTGGTACGCTTCGTGTAGATATGATTACACCCAGATAAGTACCATGCCTACAAAGGACACCAAACAATACTCAGTATGCTTCAAACCCCACCCCCTCCAACACACACACACACACCCTCCTCCACCTCCTACCCACCTCTCCCTAACAGAAATGGTGAGCTTGTGGCTCTGTAGCTCTCTGGCTGAGAGATAAGCACTTCACTATATTCTCAATCTGGCATCTAATGCACTGAGGCTGGTGCCAGGGCTTGTCTAAAGCTTCAAGGAATCCTCTACAGATGACTTATCGTGGCAGTGAGGTAAATAACTTTCTTTAAAGCACTGCAAGTGTTCTGTGCTTTGATAGTTTACCCCTAACTTATACCAGCTGCAATCCGCAGTGTATATTCTCAGTGACTGGCAGAATTAATATCCATATTAAGAAAACTGCTGCAGGTGAACTCCTTACATGAAGTCTCCCACTGGCTTTGATTTCTATTACAGGAATATGATATTTCAGTCTTTAATTATAAATGAAAAGAATAAGAAGCAGCCCCACCTTTGACTGTTATCTGTGCCACAGCCTCTATCACCCCCAGGGTTGACATGGCCACACAGGTGTAGTTGGCCGACTGCCGCACGTCTGTAAGCTCCAAGACGTTTCGTCCAATAGGCATGTCGTCCTCTGGTGTGAGGTCTTCAGCACCCAGCATCCACTTGACATATGGCATGGGAGAACCTACTGCCACACATGTGATATTGACACTGCCTCCTGGCATGATCTCATTGTCTGTGGGTGGAATGGAGAATCGTGGTGGCACCCGGCGCACTGAAAAAGACATGACATAGTGTGAAAAACAAGCAGAAAATGGAGACACTGAAGAGAAATGTTCTGTATTCTCAAATCTGTATTGCCAAAAGAAAACAGATTGATCATTTTACATTTATGCTTTGAATGTAAAACTATTGACAGAATGTTAAAAGTTTAATAGTTGCATAAAAGTGAAATGTTTCTAGGTCACATTTTAACACATTTGATCCAAGACTCTGAGATTTCAGTGGCGAATGGGTATAACACCAACACGAGCACCATGCACAAAATACTGTATCACCATTGGTACAGATAAACAGAACTGGACAAAGTGCTGGAGAGTCGAGAGCACTCCACAGTTGTATGCGAAGAAACAACTTTTAGGCTGCGCACTTCCAGCTGATGTGAGATAATGTGCCGCATCACATTCTCACATCACACAAACATAGATAATGTTGTTGAAGTCGCACACGCAACAGAGGGGTGTGGTGTTTGTCTGTGTATTTCAGGCTCAGTACAAAGTAGAAACTAGGGCTGCCAAATGTTGTGCATTCACACTTTGAATCAGTTTTAATGAAAACACACACATTTTTCTGTCCTGCCTTTTTGGCTCTATGTCTGTTTTAGAGATACAATCCTGAAGTCCTTTGTAGCTTAAGTGCAGTCTTGCAAGATTACATGCCTGCTGTGTTTTGTGCTTGCTCGCCATTAATGTAAACAGTGGCATGGAAATGGATAAGAGAGGTACACTTTTGCCAGACCTTTGCCAGATAGCTCAGAGGATAACAGTGAAGTTATAGATTTTCTTTATGCTTCAATGATGAAGGAGAGGTCTTTAGTTTATCACAAGAGGAGCAATTATTCTGGTACTTAAGGCATTACCGTGTCTCGCCATGCTACATTCATTCTGTGATTGCATAAAATCAATCCATGCCTGTGAATGAATCTAAATCAAGAACATTAAATGATGCTAATTCAACTGCAGGCTTTTAATGCAGTTCAGGTAGAGAGCGGAGAGAAGTCTTTTAGATAGAGATCTGAGAAACTCACCTTTACCTTCACCGAAGGACAAGTGTCACATGTTATGAATTTCTACTTATGCCATGATTTTTATAAGAAGGAGGGATAAGATGCTTGTGCAGAAAACTTGACTAACTAATCTAATGATATATGTATACACAGTAATCATTTTGCAGACAAGTAAGAAAAAAATCTCTATATAATATTACTTGTGATTCAGAGGTCTTACTGATGTTTTTCACTCATCTTCAAATTATAAGCACTGGATTCAAACTGCATATCATTTGGCAGCACTAGCAGATACACATTCCAAAAAAAGAAAAAAAAATCTGATCAACAAAAAAATAAAAGGCAAAAAATTTCAGAGAAATGGTTTCACTTTTAAGTGAACTCAAATTCAAAACATCCATAATGCACATGGACGGCTTCAGTGCCTTTTAGAGGAGAGCAAGAGTCCATCATGCATACGAGAACAGATGTGACTTTGCGAGGCGACCGTGTAACGGAGTCAGGGGAGAGGGCTGCAGGGGCAAAATAAATAGTAATATGGTCAGAGGGTAGTGCATAGTGTAAATGGAAGGGTTGGTCTACTCATACTCTAATATAGCTGTAAATGTGGACAAGACAAGCTAACGGTACTGTGAGAACTGAAAACTCTGAGAGAAGAAGAATAAAAGGGAGACGTATAGACGGGTAAAAACAAAAAAGAAAATATTCAACCCCCTCAGGTTTTACTGATTATGTTGAAGGACAGTTAACGTGGATAGGTGAGGGGCTTAGACGTAAGGGAAACAAAGAAGGACTCTGATGTTATAAAACATCTTGGGGTAGACAGTCAGTGTTACTGCTCATTGTATTCCAACAGATCACTGTAAGCTTGGGTTAGATTAGTAGTTAATTCTGTAATGAACCTTGAAGAAACCTCTTAAGGAATATGTCAGTTTTAAAAGTCTACTTGCCCGTCGAGTGACCCTGCTTTGTAAACAGTCCTGTGACTGTGAACTAGTTATTTGTGCAGGTATGTGCTGTGTTTGACTGCAACCTAGGCACGTGCTACCTGCTGCGTGCTACTAATTGCAAAGCCATTTCTGTTGAGCAGACTGCAGCTCTCCAGAGAGGAAATCTAGGGGAACTGCTTGCATTATTAAATACAACGTTTCTCTCACTTAATATTTAATTAATAACCAATTGGATCACGCTCCCCAAAGACATAATATTATCCTGCTCATTTGAATATCATTACATTTGTCAAGTCTTGTGGATAACACTCTAAATACATAATTCTTTCATGACTTCCTGCGCTGAAAGATCCTCGTCAGAGGAAGTGCATAATCTCTGAGGGCAAGGTTGTTTTTATAGCTTGTTCTTGATTTTAGTGCCTATTACAACATAGGATGGATTTTGCTTGAAGATATATTACATACAGTATGAGAAACTGAGTGGAGCAAGAGCTAATCTGGGCAGAAAATGTGAGTTTAGTGATATTTAAATGGCTATATGGACAGAGAGATTCAGCAGGCTGCAGATATGTAGAACGGATCTTAGTAACAGGAGCCTATAGCAATCAGCTACATTGTTCTGGCTGGTGTTGTGTGCCTCATTACTCTTATTTTATTTCTAAAAGAAGCACACATTTTATTGATTTTTTTTTTTTTTTAATTTTCTTAACCCAACAACCTGTTGATTTGTTAATCATCAGAGAAAGCAAGCAGGAACACTGACAGGGTAAGGGCTGGGGAAAGGGGACAGACTAACTCAGGCATTAACAGGTGACCATGCAAATAGACTCTCAGACAGATGCAAATATCGTCCCTGCCACCCCACCTCAAGGATGCAAACATGCACCACCTGTTGGACAGTCAAGCATTCTGACACGGACCAGGGACATTCTTTATGGGAACATGAACATTTAATGTACAACAAAGATAGAAATGATATCATTTAAAAAAAAAGAGAGAGAAAAAATATAAAGGCCACGACACATCTGTGTTTGAACTTGAATATCTGTAAGAGGCTTTTCTTTGTCATGAAGAACAAGTGAACTTATTTCTGTTTTGTGTTGTGCTCAAAAAGTAAAAACACACCAACCTTCTCGCAGCTCTGAGGGATGTAGGGAATTTGATGCAGAACAAAATGAAATAAGGAAAGGAGAAAAACAAGGGAAACACAGAGAGTAAAAAGGCCATGTTTTAGGTGTTCAGATGCTACTTAAACAATTCGAAGGACCTTATGTTTCTAAGAGCAGGGAGCCCATGTATCTCCCTGGCAACCAGATTACAAAGAAAATTTTTGACCCGTCAGAGTTCAAACATTTTGAATTACATATAATATTTACTTTTAACACAAATTTATGCCCAAGCCATGTGGTTAGCTGATGATGAGAATTAAAATGAATGCTTTTGCCTTTGTATACATTATGTAAAAATGTTATTGAGGAGCTGGATCGTAACTGATGGTTGTAAAAGCTAACCACAGGACTGCAGAGCATTGTAAAATTTATAGGAAAATAATAAAAACAAAGATGAAAATTTTATATTTGCTAGACATATATTCATTTATAGAGAGTTTAATTAAGACAATACTGTAAGAATGACAAATAAAATCAAGCCTGGACTGATGTGTGCAAGTAAAAGTGAGCAGCAGCATTAACAACAGTTGCACCAATGCACTAAATATCTAGACTTTTAAAGAATGACGGATCACAACTGCAGTGAAAAGAAACGATTACTATAAGCCACTGCTCTGTATTCTGTTGACTAAAACCAAAAAGCCATCGTTTCTTTCAATTGTTTTATTAGAAGCTCGTTTTAGGATAATGAAATACCCTCTATTGTAAAATTATTTAATACCACTTTTGACTCTTTTTTATTGTTATTTATTTTACTGTCAGTAACAAATGTAGTGAGATTAAAGGTGTCCTTCCAATCTCATTCAATAGGGAGGAACAAAGGCCAGGAAGGATCTGTTCACTGTTGGGGAAAGAATTGGGACTGATGGAGGAGGGCTTTCTGCCCTGTACCACCCCCGACAGTCGGGTTTGAAAGGCAATTAGTAGATAAACACAGCAAGCAGTCTGGTCATTGGTGTTAGACTCAGGATAATCAAAGAAAGGGACCAGAAACACATAACAGAGCAGATACTGTAGGTTCAAGTCAGTGCAGGTAAGTCAAGTGCAAAAAAACAAACAAACAAACAAAAAAAACAACTAAAAGATCAAAAACAAAGCATACTTACAATGGCCTCACAGCCTGCAGCCCCTACAGACTTTATTGGCTCTTTTAAATATTTCTCATGAATTGTAAAGAGAAAATTGATATATCTTTGATATAAACATGCCAGTGTTGTTGACAGTCGTTTCCTACCTCTGACATATAGATTTGCTGGGGCAGAGTAACGGGTTCCATCGTGGTTGGTCGCCACACATTCATACTTGCCCTGGTCGGACTCTTCGCTCTGCTCTATCTGGAGGGCTCCTGGTTGGGAATAGCAAATGGAGTAGCAGAGTGTGTTTGGTTAAAATAATGTTATTCACGTCGCGTTCACAAGCAAAAAAGAAAAAGAAAAGAACTCGTTTGACCTCAAGGACGCCAACATCAGCCCCCTTCATTTCTAGCTTTGCTTTGTCCTTAAAAGCTTCAGTAGTTGAGCAGTTTGAAAAAGGTCGTAATTACACAATATCCAATAAACTGCATGCTACATTGTTGTGTTTGTTGCTATTAGCTCAGTATTTTAAAGTTCATCCCCCACCATTATCACAGCCTGATCCATTGTCTGAGGTAAATGGAGACTGTGTTGTCCTACTATAGGTGAGGGATAGTTTCAAAAGGTAAGCATGCAAGACACTGCAGTACAAATATGGTGTTCCTCTTAACAGGCCTAAAGTAACAACAAGGGAAAAGAAAATAACACATTGTCAACCAAATCCAAATGAAAAGAAACAAAAAACACCTAAATTAAATTCTGCCTGAGATTCATTTAACCTTGTTGATGATTTCTTTATTGAAAAAGGCTGATTTATGTTAAAGGCGATGGGGACTAAAAAGACACTCATCCTAGTGCCAATATCAAAAAAATGTCATAATTTCACTTTGAAGAATAGGGGCAAGCCCTTCAATATACAACATGTCACTGGACTGGTCAATATGGGGATGAGTGATACCGCTTCAGGGAAACATGGATCAAACAAAAGAGGTTTACAGTATAAGAAAGCAGCATAACAAGGGAGGACAATTGAAAGAAAGAAATTTAGGTATGAATTTTAGCATATTCAATCACAGATCAAGTGCAATATTCACCTAACAGAATAATTTTGGACTTCATCTAGGTGAAGTTACTTTCAAAAAATGCAGCTCATACAAAAAATTGAAAAATGCTGCTCATTTATGTGGAAAAATTTTTAATTGAAGTATTATGTAAGGCAAAACCAACATATAATCCTCTGTAACAAAAGTTTGACATGCAAATCTTAGCAAGAAATGTATGTCGGCACAACTTACAACCTTCTGACAACCCTTAGCTGAAAAATAAAATGCAATTGTATTAGAAGACAAAATTCAAAATATCAGCCTGAGCCGACAAGAAAGTAACCAACCACTGCTTTAGCTTGTGAAAGCTACAAAAGACACCCATAAAAATCCACCAATGGGATCAGCAGTGTGGTGTCACATGACCCAGGGAAAAATGGCTTTAAGCATCAACAACTCTCCAGCTCCATGTCACACGGCAAAAATGAGCCAATCAGGTCCTCGCCAGACTCTACTGTTTGCCTTCCCAAACCCTGAAGAAAAAAAGTCAAAAAGTAAAATATTCTCCAAACCCAAGAAAAGTAAGAAAAATAGGTGAAAGAGAAAAAAAGCACCGTAGAAACTTTATCAAAAAAGTGGTTGTTTGGGCTTTTTTGTAGAGGTACAGGAGAGGAAAGCAAATAGAAGAAATGGAAAAAAATAGTTTGCAAAGATAGGAAGATTTCTTTGGGAGAAAAAAGCAGAGTAGAGGCAATGTTGTCTTCAGCATGCCTGCGTGATTCCACAGCATCTGTGCATATTTTTAGTGCTGAACAAGAACAGCTAAGGGGGAAAAATGCTTGGTTGTTTTAGTTGGACAAAAAGAGGGACACATGATTCGCTATGGCCAAAAAGAAAACAAAAATGAACGGAAAAATATAGTTTAAAAAATAATTGTCATTGGATATGCTTATTTGAGCCAGGGCAAGCATATCACAACTGAGCTAAACAGGCTCTTGAAACCAGAATACAAAGGAGTAAATAAAGCATAGACAAAAAGATGGAATACAAATTTAGTCAACAAAACAGGACAAATAAGAAGGAAGGTCCATATGAACATAATGGGATTTGGTCTTGGTAAACAGGACAAAAATGGAGGTGATTCAAGTGAATGGATGGGTTGACAGCAAGAATGAATTTGTATTATTTTCATTCTGTGAACGTCAGTTCAGCACTCTTACCTCTTATTGGTGTACCACCTGGGTGGATAATATGAATGCAAATAAGATTAGAAAGAAGAAGCATTAGTACGAGTAGATAGAGGCTGGGGGCTTTGGAAGAAGAATCAAATTAGATTTAACAGGGTACGTAAATAAAGGTACTAGAGGAAAGAGAAAGGAGAGAGAAAGAGAATAAGAAATTTTCTGTACTCTACTGGCAAGAAAGACAGGATTCATCATAGAAAAATCATAGGTCAGAGAGAAGAACTTGTACATTGATGTACCACGGGGAAGTGCCAGTTTGGAAGTGGCAATTGCTTCTGAAGACCATCTACTGGAGGGAAAGACTTTGAGGACTTTGTGTGTGAGATTGAGAGCAGACTTGAGATTTCTTTGCTTGACCTGAGCTGGCACCCTCCCTAAAATTCTTGAAATTCCCAATCCTATGGTGCTGGTGTTAAAATATTAAATAAGTAAGTGGTGGGTCAGTGAGTCAGTGAGTGAGTAACAGACATGTGAGAACCAGGTCAGTAGGCTATATAGCAATACTCAAATAAGGATTTGTGATTAAAAACTCTGGATAAAAGTGACACTGTAGCTGACTGGCAGGACAGTGGTGAGGGAAGAGTGTGTGTGCCTCAAGTAGTATCCCTGAAGCTAAACTATCTGTTAGTAAAATGCATGCCATGCATTTTAATATTTGTTGGAAACATGGAAATTAGTGGGGGGGTGATGTGTGCTTTAGAGCTAAGCACTTACCAAAGGATTCTGTAGATTTAAAAATATAGAGAGAAGAAAGACAGCATAAGAATATGATTATATTAAGTAGTATATTAAGTAAGTTTAGTTAACAAGGTTTTGTTAATGCTCTACCAACTCTAGGTGAATCAAAGTCGCACATTAGAAATAAGGTTAAGTCTACACAGTTCAGTTGAAAACAAGTCAGCAAGGAAGTAAGGTTAACAAGACGATTTACAAGGACAGCTGTGAAATCTGTGAACACAGGTGGTCAAACATACAAGACTTAGTAGTTGTGCTAATATGTCGCCGTTAGTTGGCACATAAAGCTGGAAAGCTATGCCTTATGTAACATTTTTAGAAAGTTGAATAATCTCTTTGTATTGAGATATTGAAATAAAACTTGGGATATTCAGGCGAATGGATATATTAGGGTATGTCACAGGCAAATAAAAACAAAGATGGCATCTACACATTAAAGCAGGGGCTTTCAGTTCAATAATCAAGGGGTAAGGGAAAAGCCTTATGAGGTTTTACGCACTACTGTGGCTGATTAGTGTCCAGCGTTAAAGTCTCCATTAGCCTAAAGAAAGCTTATATACAAAGGAGTTTTAACAGATCCCTCTTTTGAAAGTAAAATTTCAACAAATGCACAGGATTGATGACTACTTTTTCTGCATGTCACCTATTTTAACATGTGCACTCCTTTGCAGATTCTGAATGAAGCCAAATGTTGAATATTATTGTTTAAAAAAAAAAACATAAGAAATGAAGAGAATGGATCCAAAAAATACTGCACCATTGCAGTGGAAAAGAAACCAACACAAAAAAGCAAAAGAATTCATTGTAAAAAGTCACAGCAGTGAGCAATGAGGGCAGAAGTTAGGGCAGAAGCCAGCAAACACAGAGGGGAAACAATCCCAACAGCCCATGACAACACTGGAAGACAAAGGGAGACGCACATACAGACAACACACACCGGGGTGTACAGAGCGTAGAGGACAGGAAATAGTAGAAACAATGCCATTACCTACAAAATTAAAAGCCAAATGAGAAGTTAAATTATGGGAGGAAGAAGAAGATGAAAGAACAGAGGAGACAACAGGGAGAGCAGATCAGATAGAGGAAAACAAGAGAGACGTCTCCCTTTTGTAATTAAGTTTTCAGCAGAGGAAACCTACCTGATCTGAGCTGTTTAATGCGTCCATTGTTGTTGGTGGTGTTGACAGGGAGGAAGTCTTTAAACCAGGAGATGTCTGGGTCTGGGTTGCCACTGGCAGCACAGAGCATGGTGGCAGTGCGTGTTCGCTCCACCACTTTCAATTGTGGGCCCATGTCTATGGTGGGGAAACCAGGGGGCAGCTGGTCCTCTGGAAATACATGACACATTGTAGCAGAGTTACGATGGTGCAAGTTAGTGTTCCTCCTCAAACCCTGTGTTAGTGAGGAGGGAGCCAGTGGAACTTGTGGTAATAAAACAGCAGAATTGCAGAAGGAGTGAAAGCTAAAGCAAACATAATAGAGACTGTATAATCTTTGACCATATGTAGGGATGATAAGTGTGTAACAGCAAAGACAAATTAGAGTAGCAGAATGTTTTTGTTACACCATTAATTATGTCAATGAATTATTTTTAAAGCCATTTTTGTCTTTAAAAAATAGTTTTCCCAAAGCACATTTGGTGTTGACAAGGACAAAAGGGAAAAAAAAGTGAAAATGGACAAAAGCATTACAAAGACGTGCTAAGGATCTTTAAGTAATTAAAAGGAAAAGTTTGATATGCAGTGGTTTCAGAAAGCATTAACACCCCTTCACTGTTGCTCTTCATTGTATTGTAGATGTAATTTTTGCCCATCAGTCTGCACCTAAGGACACTAATGACAAAATTAACAGAATTTAAAAAATATTCCAAAACATATTCAAAATCAAAAGCTGAAATATCTCGTTTACGGAGGTATTGAGAGCCTTAATTTATTACTTTGTAGAAGCCCCCTCGGCAGCAATTACAGCTCAGAGTATTCTTGGGAAATCTCTGCAAGCTTCGCACACCTGGATTTAAGCAGTTTATCCCACTTCTTTCTGGCAGAGTCTCTCAAGCTCCATCGCTCGGGAAGGGAAGTGTTCGTGAACTGTCATTTTGAGGTCTCTCCGCAGATGTTCTGTGGGGTTTAAGTCTGGGCTTTGGATGGGCCACTCGAGGACAGGCTGAGACTTGTACTGATGCCTCTCAGTGTTGTCTTGACTGAATGCTACAGGTCATTATTATGCAGAAAGGTGAACCCCTGCCAAGTCTCAGGTCACAGCCATTCTGGAGCAGGTTTTACTCAAGGACCTCTCTATGTTCTGCTGCATTCATCCTTCCCTCATGTCTGAGAAGTGGAAGTGCTATTGAGAAGTATGATGTCGCCATTACTATGCTTCACTGTGGGGGTGTTATTAGCCAGACGATGAGCAGCGCCTAGTGTCTGTAGTTTTTTCCAAATAGTTCAGTTTTTGTTTAATCAGATCAAAGACTCTTTTTCCTCATACCCTCATAATCCTTTAAATGACATTTGTAAATCAGTCCCATGCATTGGGATTGTGCCGAACAGCAATCTGATGAACGATGTTTTTTTTTCTTGCCGATGTTAGAAAACACACGCACACACGCTACAGCTGTGCAGCGGCACATCGTGCTCTGGCTCAGCTGATGCGCTGGACAGGTCTCTGAGCGATGGTTGGAAATTTTCACCTGCTCCTCTC
>OMNW01009581.1:0-23210 GCA_900303245.1 Selene dorsalis
CCACTCCCCGTTACCCTGCTGGAGATGGCCTTCACTTGATTGAATTTTGAATGTGACACCCCCTCCCGTCTTCTGTAGTCTCTTACCTTCACCAGTTTTGAACCCACATGTCGTTTGAGATGGAGGCCGTGTATGTTTGTTGTTAGCTGTCCTTCACTTGATAACTGCCTGTGCTGATAGAGTGGCTTTGCATATGATGTGTAATAGGTGGTGGTTATTGTTTGAGTGTTGTGTCTTGTGTAAGAAATGTTTAACCTCTGAACTCTGGTGTTTTATAAAAGATGGCTTTAAAAAATCTATTAAAGTCAAGTATATAACACTGAATATGTTTTTTTAAATTGTTAGATTCAATGTTGTTTTTGTAATCAACAGTCAAGTGTTAACTGTTGACGTTGTTGGGATGGGAAAATGTTTTCATGTCACTTTCTTTTGAAGAATTACTTTGCCAAAATGTAAAAGACGCACATTATTTTTTGCTGTGAGAAATTCATTGTCCAGGACATGTGTTTGTTCTTTATGATGCCATGTAACAAGTGATAAACAATGCAACATGCTCCAAAGTAGCCTGTGTGTGTTCAGCTGTGCTGTTGGGCTGCACAGTGGTGCTTTAAACTGAATGTTAATATCATCATGTCATCATCACCATCCAACAATAACACGCTTACGTGCTGATATTTACTAACTAGGTATAATGTTTTGCACATTTACCATTATAATTTAACACATCAGCATGCTAGAATCGCAATATTGGGGGAGTATTGGATAAATTATTGGAGGCAACAAAATCTTCTGGGTTTGAATCAGTTTGATAGCTGATAGAATAACAATAACAATACAAATCTTAATAGTAATAATAATAATGGGAGTTGAGGCAATCACGGCAATCACAACTCATCTGGATTTATCCTCTGGGGACCATGACTGTACAAAATGTCATGGTTAATACACAATAATTCACTCTGGACCAACACAAACAGAATGACATCAACATCCCCAGAGTCATGTCATTAGCGTGGCTTAGATTTCCTCTGAATGTCAACACAACAGGCGCTTTGGAAAGAAACTGATTATATTATAATACTGGTCACTGTTTTCAGTGTTAACATTCCTGTACAGAGTATTCAAACACACTTTACTAGAGCAGAACAGAAGCCTTTACTGCTTCTAAATGCAATGCTTAGGGATATCTAAGGCATTAATAACAATTATTGGTGTTCTTTAGTTTCCTCAGACACCTTAAGTGTTGCGTATTGACTGCTATGCTAGAAAGAATGTTGCCTATTGATTTGGCCGAGGCAGAAAGGGATGGTGTCCTTTTCCTGTAAGGCTGGAATTAACCCTTACGTGGAGCTGGTATGTGAATAACTTACCGGCTACAACTCCACAACTGCTGCATGAGCTCACAGCCTACCTTCACTGATACCCTCTGAAAAGTCAAAGGAAACGACAGATGGACACAACCAAATGTATGGAATCATGTGCTTGCTATGGGAGCAGGAGAGAGTCAGGTATCTGTTGTATCACTGGATAATTTTTTTTTTTTTTTTCATAACTTCTTTTTCAGTTTCTCATAGTTCATTGATACTTCAGGAAACTTTGCTTTTGGTCTTTATCTGGAAAAAGTGAAAGCACTCAAAACAACACATCATTTAAATCTGCCAGTAAATCTGCCAGTAAATGTAAGAAATGTAAGGGTGTTGCAGCATCCAGTAATGTTTTTACTGGTCCATTGTCTTATCCCTAACCAACACTTTGTATATACTGTACTACCATGCTTGGTCTACCTCCCTGTGGACTGTGTGGTTACTAACAGCTCATCCACTATTGCTTAGGGGTCTTATTTTGTTCTAGAAGAAAGACTTTATACTGTCAAACTCAGACATCCCTTGTGATTGAAGGCCGATGGGCATGGAACTCTCAGAGCTGCCCTCAAAGCTGCAACAATGCCTGCTTTCACACAGCCAACTTGTGGTGGGTGGAGTGGAAGAACAAAGGCAGGCTTGTTAGGATTTAGATGCCTTTATTATTCTTTTATTTGCCTGCAATTTCTTGTCTACATGCCCATATTCATTAAGATTTTGGCTACATTGGCTTGTGGGATCGAAGGCTCTGGGATTAGTTACTGTATGTGACTCAGAACACATCAAGTACTCTTCTTTTACAGAAATCAATGTAAAGAAACTTGATCATAAAAAATAGATTAACATTCCTTTTTCTCATTGTGTATTCAGCTTAGATGTCCTGAAAACTAATGAGATTAATACGCTGATATGAGGACAGACTAACAAACAACAACAAAGATGAGTGAAAAAAAAGTTTGCCACAGAATAAAGTATCTCATTGTTTATAAATCAGAGCTAACATTTTTGAATATCGTTAGTTCAATATTTAGTTCTTGTCTTCATACGTTCTCAAAATATTATAACCATGTCATGTCTGGCAAAATGAAGAGACAAATGAGTTCAGTTCCCAAATTAGGCTGCAAACTCAAAACATAACAAATACGTCTTCACAGCATTTTGTGAGACAAGTTGTTTTTCCCCAGATTCTAAGATCATTCATGAAAAGATGCTGAGGTTTGACACAGATCTGCCAAAAACATGTGTTTGGTGGAGACTGAATAATTAAAATGATGTCCAAATTTCATTACAGTACGTGCTTGCACATGGACATGGTCCCTCTCCCCTCAGCAGAAACTGTCCCAAATCTGCAACAGTCAAGGTTGCTGGGAAGACATGGGCCGGAGGAGGTTTCTTCTGTGGCCTTGCCGCTTGACCACTTAAAGCTCCACTTGCAGTCAAAGCACTGCAAAAGAGAAAAAAAGAGACTTAGTTCTAATAAATGAATGATCAAAGAGCGTTAATGGATGTTTCAGTGTACTTAGAAAACAACTAAATGATGCCTGGGGCTGGGTTAGTTGAATTTTTTTTAATGTTAGCCTTTTAATCTTGAAATCTCAGTGTTGGTTCAGATACTAAAAGGACACTAGTAAGCCAGTGTTCAGCTGCATTATGGAAAGAGTGGAGTTTTTTGTAGCTCAGCCTATATTGGAGGCTAAATGTCAGGATGCCGCAGTTTCTCCTGCTACAAGTTTGAATAGTTTTTTAATGTGTCTCTTGTGATCCGTGATCTGCTTTATTAAAGTGGAGTAGCTCTTAATTAAAAGAAACCGATGTTGTCAAAATGTTAAATGTTTTTAATCAGCAACACTGTAAGACCTTTGGGTAAATAAAACTGTCGAGATTCAATTATTTGGGAAGAAATAATAAAAAAGTTTATAAAAGTTAAGTAAAGTAAAAACACTTCTTCAATCTTGACAGGACTTGACAGTTTTTGATACTCGGGTACATTTTGGTCGGTACCAAATAAGGAGAGTTTCAACACGCAGCCGTAATGATGCCTCGTGTGTATTGGGTTACTAACCTCTGCCAATCACACCTTTTTGTGCTTGTCACTATCACAGACCTCAGTCTGAATTGACCTACCAGAGCAGTGAGCAGGTCTCCAGCAGCTGCTGTGTCACTGGGGCCTGGTCGATATACAGTAGCTGGAGGGAGAAAACATCGACTGTCAGCTGGCGAGATCACAAGAGCTACAATCCTCCTGTAACAATGCTGCCTAAATCCCCAATCAGAAATCGCTTGTTATACCCCTTTCTGTGTCAAAACACTCCCTTATTACATGATTGGACGAAATGGTTGATGGCTTTTTTTATTTTTTTATTTGTAAAACAGGTCTCTAACCAGATGTAAATTCTAATAGGATGCAAATTTGCTCTGCTTATTCTGGTCGAGTTTCCACAGAGTCCCAATCCCTCTTAAGCTTCTTGTTGACCGCGTATGCCAGCTTTGTGTACACAGTTGGCTCCTGAGCTATTCCAACTGCATTGTTAATGTCTGCCCTTTTGTGCTGCTCAGTTCCACCGGAATAAACAGAGTCACACGTGCAAAACTATTTCCTAACACAGATAATTAGCCGAAGAAACAATCCAGAGTATGAATAATAATGTGCCTCGCTAACATTATAACTTTTAAGCATGGGAAAAGGAGGGATTTGAATGCCAAGGGAAATGAGCTTATCAAATAAAGCTTGAAAATGTGCAGTGAATGAAATGAGTCAATCATTTTAATGTGAGATGGGAGCCCTGAGGAGAATAAATAAGCAATCGTCACATCATGCAGGGAGAACAAATGAGCATGGTACACAATTAGGCAGGGTCACATTCTGCCAGAGCTGTGAGCGTGGGATGGGCTAATGAGCTGTGCGAGTGAGTATGTGTGTATGTCTGTTTGCGCGAATGTGTATAGGAAGAGAAAGAGGAAGTAGGAGATGAAAAAGCTGATCCCTCGCCCTCAAAATTCTGATGTACAGACTAAGACAGCCAGACAGCCAGACACACAAGCGGCAAGTCAGGCGAGAGACAAAGATAAAAGTAAGAGGGGCTGGTGGAGAAGAGGTGGGCTATCAGTTGACTTGGCATCTGGGGCAAGTAGACACGCAGGCAGACACAGCAATGGGCAGGTACAGCAGCCAAACAGACAAAAAAGAAGAGAAGTGCCTCAGAAGGACCAACGGCACAGAGCTTTCAAAGGCGACTCATAGTTATTAACTATTCAATCACATAAAGGAGAGCTGAAGGCGTGAAAGGTTGCGGACCGAAGCACTTTTGCTTCAGTGCATTAAGAGCCTGGTCCAGCACTCTGGCTGCGTGAAAGAGAAATAGATTGCCTCCCAGGAAGATGACTGCTCAAAGGAGTTGGCTTTTTCCCCTTAATAACAGCAATCTGCTGTGAAAATCTAATCCCAAGTACCATTTACACTGAATCTAGATAACTTCTGCTCGGAAAAGCGTACAATATGAATATTTCATTTCCTGATATACAAATAAACAGAACAAGCCCCCCCATCAATCAGGGGACATTCTCAAAGTAAGTGAACTGGAAGAGCAAATTGCTAATGAATGCCATGCTGCTGGAAATGCACATTTTTAAATGGCACTATGGGTAGATTGTACAACTGGCTGAAATGAAAATACAATTCTTCACATGAGCGTAAAATGTATGAGATTGCACAGACATGGGTGTACATGGCCCATATGGTCATAAAAAAAGGAAGATATTAAGTGAAACACTCACGGTGTTGATAACCTGAGTGACATATACACAGCAACAAACCAAGCATGAACACTGTCCCTCAACTAAAGTAATAGCTCCATCTTTGCCATTAAAGTCAGATATGGATGCACCCTTTAAGCCCCCTACTCTCCTTCTCACTGGCCTAATTCTCCCTCCTCAGTGGTGGATAAGAGGGATCAGAAATCCATCCATATGCATGGCCAACTATCTGTAGAGGGGATGTCAGGTCTCAGCCTGGCCAGCTTTCTGAAAGTACTGGTAATGACACTTAATGAAAGCTAGGGAGCTGGGCTCTGAGAGGGAAAGCCTGCGCCTGTATTCCCTCAGCCCCCTCCCAGCATCCAGACCAGGCCTTCAGACTCCATAAATAAACAAACGTGCTGCGTGAGAATAGATGTGGTATTTCACTAGCTCCTCTCATGCCATTTCATCCACTTATTTATCTATTTATTATTATTCCCTGGATCACTGGTTTGCTTTCAGCCTACATCTATACTTCTGACTCCCTGCAGGTTTTTGAATGCTCCAAAACATTAGTTGGACTTTGCACCAGTCACCCAGCGGCCATTAATGGGCTGAGTTTTCATCAGTTCTCCAGCGGTGTCCACAAATAAACACACATCAAGAGCTGTCAGACCACTGCAAATCGAGCAAATATGCAGACACGCCACAGATCTCTTAATACCAATTGCGCTGCTCATTCCACTCTTCGTAACGGATAAACAAACTATCAAATCCCTTCTAGTCCTGGTTAAGCTGTCATCTTTTTAACTAGTGGCATACAAGGGAGCAACTGTGTCTCTGGTGATGCAGGTGATATTGCTGAAGCTGGAAAGAGAAGGATGAGGAGGGTGTGCTGGTTGCAATGATGCCTGTGTTGAGGAGGGTGGTGAAGCTCAAAGTAAACAGAGGGAATGAGGGGATAGAGAGGCTCTTCTTAGCACAAGACCCTATTCAGTACAGTCAACACATGGCAGATTGGGTTCACATCTTTCTCCCTTCACTCTCATTGTGCGTCTGTCCTCCCACCACCAAAACTTATCCCTTCAATCAGCCCCAATTTCCCTCCTTTCAATTTGAGAGGATATCGGGTAGAATTGTGTTGCAGGCAAATGTCAGGTAACACAAATCTGGCTTACTGTGAGGCTGTGGTATTGGCTGAGGAAAATTAGATGGCTTCAACGGTGGGACACCATTCCTCCGACAAATAACCCTTTTCAAGAAACACACAGAATTCATATTTTATTTAGAAAAAGTTAGAAGTTTCCATGGTGACACTTGAGTGACATGTTTACTTAAAGTGTCCCATGTGGCCTTGGTGAGCGCCGCGACTAACACTTATCCGTCTGTCTGTCCAGAAGAGAGAACGTCATTGGGTCAGTTGGGTGAAAAGTTTTCCGGCTCTGAATGGCGCCAGGGAGGTGAGACCTCTTCCTCTGCTGCACCATGTCCTTTGATCACAGCCACCCTCAACATTTCCCAGCTAACTGCACAAATGTGTCTTCAGTGTTAACAAGGTTTAGCCATCAGTAAAGGCCGGGCCACACAGGTGGGGATGACACACGCCGGCCAGAGTCGAGCAGATTATAACGGGGGTCAACGTGGGTACAGACGGAGAGGAGCGCTAAACGTGGTTGTATGTAAAAGAGAGTCTCTGCTCCGTGAGATGGAGAGAGAAATGTGCTGGGGCTGCATTAGCGACAGGACCCAGAGGCACAGCCCCGGTGGGGTGAGGTGGGCATGGAGGGGGGACTTCAAACACTGATGTGCAGCCTGTTCAGGGCTCTCAGGCTGCCGATTTCACAGCTGGAAAACACAGACCATTAGTCACACAAACACACCGAGGCCTATGCTAATCCCACAACAAGAAAAATCAACATGACAGCCAATAAAATCCTGGGAGTTATGCAGCAGCTTTGCTTTTCAGTGATACTGTCTGTGATGTGCTGGTGAGTGTTTGTATTGACCCATGTTTCAGATGAGCCACTCCAGAAACACTTACGCTCTGTCTGAAAGCTCGCCGCTTTGTCACTGACACTGTCTCTGGAGTCGGCCAGAGCAAAAGCAGAGAATGTGTAGTCACAGAGAGGCGCTTGTATGGATTTGCCACCCTTCTTTTAGAGGAGAAGTGGGGTCATTGCCAGGACTATAGCAGTTTAACACGGCAGAGTGATCGGAGCCAAAGTTACAAAATCTTGGACCGTCTCAGGTCAGAGTCTGCAACGTGTCACTTGTAGAGCTGTTCAGAAGAGACACACTAACAACAACTGTGCCACATCAGATGTGGTTAACAGATGCAAGGGTTTCAGAAACAAGGTGATTCACTGATGCTGATGAAAAGTTTTATTTCTAAATGAAAAAGTGACAACTCACGTCATGCTGCTACACTAACATTTCCCATTCTGCGGTCTGCGATACATTCTGAATCCTGTGTTTGCGTGTGTTACTATTTAAAGCAATCTACTGAATTTGTAATGTATGGTTACTTCGTGTGCAATTAGTTAATATATTTACAGCTCCTATGGATTCACAGCAAAAAACTATGCTGTGCAAATACACCATAGTATACAGTTTTAAGGCAAATACAAACTCAGTAATGCTCTGTTTCAACCTAATCAATCTGATAAATATAAACTGTGTGAAATGATGGTGTGTATTTGATTAGCACCACAAAAGCAAGATCTTACATGTGCATGAGTGCGGGTGATGCCGGAGTAGGTAATTAGTTCCTGGCTGGAAAAACATCAAATGAAACGTGTCTAAAAATAAAAAATGTCATTATTTTTCAGCACAGAAAAATATCAGAGCATCCATGGTACATTTTCAAAACTCTGATGAATGTCTCTGATGAATTTCAGCAGTCGGTTCTTTGTAGTGTGTTAATCATGCTAAAAGATCTGAACGATGCTGCTTAATGTTTCTGTAAGGGTCCAACATGTACACATAAAGCTGAAAATGTGAAATTTTTGACCTGCATCACAATATTTGCAGGTCTGTGTGTATTTCTTGGTATATACCTGGATCTCCTCCTCTTCAATCCTCTTCTTGTCAAGCTCAGCGTTAAGTCTCCTGACCTCAATTTGCCAAGCTTCCACACGTTCTGCAGGTGGATTTGTGTTCCTATACACACAGACACACACATGTACACACACAAAGACACACACACACACACACAAAGACACGCATATGCACAAAGAAAGCGCACTGTTGGATTTGAGAGTAAAGCACACACATACACACACACATATAACCCTCATCTGTCCACTTTCTCTTTCTTGGCGAAGATGCATGATCTTCATACTTTGCTCTTTTATTTTCACTGCCAGTTTTTCATTTGCTCGCCTGCAGCAAAGTTAGAATATGATAAAATGTGCATTAGCTATTGTTGGGATAGAAACCAATTACTGTGCGAGTGCAAGAGAGATCTGAGCAGTCGTGTTAGCGTGGGGTGTATTAAGGCCTTACTTACACTACGGGACTGACTGGTTGACAGTGGACAGCATGGTGCAGATGTGAGCTTCAACTGACCGAGAACAAAACCTCCATCTTGTGCTGGGACAGAGAGGGAGGACATGAAGGACAGGGGTAATAGCAAAGTAAGTAAGTAAAAAAAAAAATATATTAATATATATATGTATATAAATCACATGCAGCAAACTGTGTTAAAGCTTCAAAGATAAGAGACATAGTGGGACTAAGAAACAAGCAGACATTGAGGTGACTAGTTATGGTGTTAGATTGATGAGGCCTCTATGCATGTGATAGTGTTTGACCTGGATTTCCTTCAAGGTATGTGTGATACTATCAATGCCTTTATGAAAATAACACACTCCTACTTGACAGCCTGCAATGACCCCTGCTCTTGGTCCCACTGAAACTCAGCTATTCAATCCTGCAGGGGGACAAAAACATTATTAAAGATGGTTTAAGCTTAAGAACAGTAAATATAATATTGGGTAAAATAAATCTGACATATTTACTTTTGAGTGTCGATGGTGTTGATTAAATGGCGCAAATGCTGCTAAAAATGAAACTTCTGTCTGTGCATTGTAAATATATTACTGTACACTATGCTGGGGCTTATATGTGAACTTATCAGGAAAGTGCACACCTCCAAGATGTTTTGGGAGATGTAACTTTAACTGAGCAGGGAGGACAAACTTTACTGCACCACAGCTAAAAGTGTAAGTCATTTGAGGATCCAGTCACCTCTAAGATTTCCATTTTACTTTTCTATTTTGTGTAATAACGGATGCAATAAGGCATAAATGTGCTCCTCATCTAAGTGCTGTCACCTCTTCACTGCTTCTGACCGACTATATTGCCAGTGCCCTTAACACTGCTTGCCCTGCTCCTCCTTTTGTCAGGTCATGAAGACATTTTTAATAATGATTATGCATTTGCCTTACTTAGCATTCTTCTCAATATCACAGTTTGCATAGCTTGTCGACATAGGGATCTATTTCTCCACTGGTGAACTTGCCATCTAATGAAATCCTTTGTACTTCCTAATTACGCACATTGGGTGGTATTTCAAAATATAATTCTGATGTAGACTTACTTTATAGACTTGGTCTGAAATAATGAATTACAGACGATGTGATCAAAATCTGTGCCCAGCCTTTCAGTGGCTACTCTGTTGTGTCACTCAATTCCCTGGCTTGAGCTCTACAGCCATTTCCTGCTAGTCAGGGAGACGGGGGCTGTGAGCACACCACCACCATCACAATGACCTTTTCACAAGCCCAGGGAGCACGCAATGCAGAGGAGAGGCAATAAAAGTAATGAAAGAAGCAAAGGCAATTAAAGTGGTGTGTGTGAGGGGAGCGTGGCGGAGATGAGCCTAACTGGAGGCAGCCCTGGAATGCACTACAGCTCCATATCCACCATAATCCCTGTGTGATCGCAGAGCAACCCTGGTGTGCTCCCAGTCTGATCATCCTCTCGCTGCATTCACCAGCTAATCCGAGCAAAAGGACAGCCATGCACATACACTGCACACGCACAGACACGCACACGCATGTATTAAAGTCATTCAGACACACATACACATACACGCACATCTCTGCACACGATGCTAGAGTAATTATTATAGGCTGCATACAATATGTACTGCACGACAAAGTGAGGAAACGACTAAAAATAAATTACCAAACACAAACACTTTCAGGCACAAATGCACATGCGCACACACACACATACACACACACGCTTGCACATGTTTAGTTCTAGAAAATGAGTTGCCCCCCCCCTGCCCTCTGCAGCGCAGTGTTTCCACGCGGCCAGTGAGAATCATTAATGCCCTTCCTCTGATGCAGCCACACAACCAACAGCAATTATTTCTAAAAGCAAAAAGTGAAAACAGGCAGCGAACGCACAAATATACACGGCACATAATCATTATTTTTTTGTTAGGCTGCCTGTGTGGGTTGAGGAGGTGGCAGCAGTTTGGACTTCATTTTCTCCAGCGGAGTTTACTGACCGCAAAATGACAAGGATGCTTTTCCTAAACCAATTAAGAGGCTGCAGTGCTACTGCTACCATGTGACATTGACAGCACTTAAGGAGGCTGACGCCAGGCCTCAGAGATGAGCCGGAGATGTGCTCTTGGCTCAGAAGTCAGCACAAACATGCACGGAAAACAGACACAGAGATACATGTGTATGCAATCATGCATGCAAAGTAAGACACATCAATAAAAAGAAATGACACAGTGCAGCGAGTGCAAGTGACAATGTGTACACAAAGACCTCCAGACCAAAACAAATATGTTTAGCAAACAAAACACC
This sequence comes from Selene dorsalis, assembly GCA_900303245.1. Lineage (NCBI taxonomy): Eukaryota > Metazoa > Chordata > Actinopteri > Carangiformes > Carangidae > Selene > Selene dorsalis. The sequence continues at coordinate 10,925 of OMNW01009581.1, forward strand.
AGCTCATGAGGTCTGCACTGTTGAGGTGGCTAAAATGAAAAATTAAGAACTGCACTATCCGGCTAGTATTATCAGAAAGCGTTAAATACAGCCCTCAGTCCATAAAAAGACCTCATTATCTAATCAGCTTTAGGAATACACAGAAAGGCCAAAGCTATAAGTCTCCCCATTTCTTGACAACAGAATCAGCTCTTGCCTGTGGTGTACAATTAGAGAACAGAGTGACCTCCAGAGGTTACAACTCTACTTGAGAGAAGCTGTGTGGTCCACGCTAATGACCAGAATGGTCTGTGAAGCAGCTAGCATTGTGCCCCTTCTCAGCTCTGGCTATCTTAAACTAATACCTCTGTTGAGAAAGGAGATGAGACTCCTTTTCCTCCGTCTTGTAGAGCACTCTCATCATAACTGCGCTTGAGGATGGCTGGTCAAAGTGCCGCTTAGAGAGGGCATAGCTGGTGTGTAACTAAGCCTGATCAGTTTCAGTTTTGGTGCTGGCTGCTCAGATGCTGGGAGCAGAACGACACAGAGTGAAGATTCAAAATCTGCAGCTGGCCATGTGAGTGTCTGCTGTAGTTTGATAACCTCTTTAGTGTGATGCTTAGTCCTCCCCTGATGGTTCTCCCTCTCCTCTGTTAGCTGGGCACTTCTCTGCTGGAGATGGGAAATAACACCGATAAAACTTGCCAACCCAGAAAATCTCTCTGCCACAGCTCACGAACAATGAACAACATAAGGTGAAACGACAAAATGCATCTTTCTGCTTGTTTTAATAGAGAATTCAGTCTTTAACATTGGAGTGGGTGTGGTCAGAATCATCAACTGCTCATTCTCCTGCTCACGCTATGTTAAGAAGGGCCAGAGGTCAAGTTGCACCTGAAGACTACTCCTCTTGTTTATCATTTAAAAATGATCCAACACCATTAGTAGCAGTGGCACTTAACCACCTGTTTGCTCCCCCAGCTCAAGCTCATCATTTTCAGTCAGAAAACTATAATACCCTCTCTCAGACACACACCACACACTACAGCCTACACACCATCACAAAGACGCACAGAACATTGACCAATGTGTACATGGTCACAGAATCTGCTCATTTTTTTACCTGAGATGTATATTATGGACCAGTGGTTCTGAATGACCCGTGACCCCTTTTTGCTTGTGCGTGCCTGGACAACATCACATCCATGAATATTGGAGAATCATAATATAAAAATAAATAAATCACAGCCTGTGAACATATGTAGTGGAAACAGACAGTAGTTAAGCTCTTTGACTCTTTCAGCTCTGCTTTGCTCTGCTGCAGCTGAACCATTCCTGCCTCTGGATGGCGCTCTGCAACTCTGTCACACAGACCTGAGGACCGCTCATAGTCTTCCACCAGGTACGGAGAGAGATAATGGATGGCTGTCAGTTACGCCCCTCTCTCCTCGTCTCCCCTAATCAGTGCTCTCATCTCATGGAGCTGCATGGGTGTTAGAGTTTCACGTAGGACTAAGTTTGACAGTCACGTTCCATCTTAACTCTGTGGTGGAGATTTAAAGCACATAGGTGGGCAGATGAAAGATACCCCTTATATGCATGAAAGAGATCAAATTGGGATTAAGGAGATTAATTTCAGATGGTAATTGAGAGAGAAACTTTTTCATCAGATTTATCTAACTTTCTAAAAGATGTCAAATGTGGTGTGATTTAATTTGCTAACAGATGAATGGTTGGTAAATTGCTGTGCTTCAGGCTTGTGTCCCTTTGGTTGGTGTGAAATCATATATCATCAAATTTCATGACTTGTGAAGATCTGACTCATTTCTCTTGGCTTCCTCTGGGGTTAAAAAATAATTACTAGTTTTGAAACACAAATTCAGACTGAAACTAATTCAATTTGTGAGCATGGCTGGAGGGTGACTCTGAGTGGTGTATAAACGGTTGTAGCAAGGCTTCAATCAGAGGACAAGCATGGGGGAACAATCCCCCTTCAGAGATGACAAAATGACCTTGGAAATCACATAGTTCAGAATCTCAGATTGGATAATTGATTCAAATCGGGAGGCTGACCTTACAGTCTGGTGCTCCTAGATGCCATAAATATAAACAGACAAGAATTTAGTCTCACTGGAATAATATAAAACCATCATGTCTCCCTGGGCTTGTTTTGACATATCTTACGAACCAGAGCACGAGTGTCTTACTTGCACGCCACTAAAATATAACAATCAATTTCTGGAAAAGAAATGTCTTCTAATTATGTTTTGATTTGGAATAAACCAGTTGATTGGCATAACCTTTCATTCTTGTTCAGTATTTGTTTGGAGGATTTGTGTAGGTGGTTTCAAACCATGATACTGTTTGATATGTAGAAACTAAATGACATTTCTAAATATAAAGTATGTTTGCTTTTTTAAAAGAATTATTTGTGTCAATTATGAAGAACAAAAATGTTCAGATTGAAAGAAAATGGCAACATTCACAAAACATTTTCTGAGTTTGATAATTACATTAAAAGACAAACTCTAGGATAAAAGTTAAATATTTTCTAGTGTTTCTGGATTGACCTGTTTGACCTATAGCTGTGTGCTCTCGAGAATGAATGAAATTTTCTCCGTCCCTACTCACTGATCCTCATGACCTGTTGCTCAAAAGAGGACTCTTTTTCCAACAAGCTTCATTTTGCTCTTGAAGCTGCCACACATTTCATCAAGTTATGTGGGGAAATTTCTCATTCAAACCGTGGAGATTTCAAAACACAGAACTGCACATAAATGAAATGAATGAGTACATTCTATTGAAATAAAAACCAAGAGCATATTAATAACAGTAATTCTTATTGAGAATCGACCAAACAAATCAAGATGGAGTGATTCAAACCTTTGGCTCAAAAGCCAGTAGTGCCATGATTAAGTGAACTGAAGATGAAAAGATTTAAATCCTGATAAGATTCAAGCAGATAAAACATGCACAACTGAACCAACTGTGTGTTTACAGAGCAGTACACAGAGACACTTACTTCAATCAATATATTGATGTTTTGTAATAGGCTCTAAATGACTCAGGTTAGAGACTGCTGTGCAGCAAACCCTCTCACTACTTCTGTTTCTGCAATTCATTTCAGCAAGAATATCAAGCATAAGCTAAGATGGCTAATATATATAGATATATAATATATTTTTTGTTAATTCAAATGTCTTACATGAAAGTGGACTTGTCACAGACCATCCCAAATTAAGTTTTATGTGAGTTTATTTTTTCAAGGGAATCATGAGACCCTCATCTGTCTGGTCACCCACTGGAAGAAATTCTACATAAAACCAACATGCAGTGTTGAGGTTTTTGAGGTGGTGATGTCATTTGTCTAAACATAATGTAGTTACTGGGTCTGATACATGAAAAATTAAACTGCTTTCACACATCTATTTGTTAATTTGAGTCCGTTAAGAGGCAATTTAAATGCTCAGAGTACGTTATGCATGGCCCTGAATGAACACATGGTAATGTGAGCATGTTTGACAGACTCAATCTGACCAGGCAAGCTTTAACATTTAATGAGAGGATGTTTAGTGGTAGTAGTACTTAGATTCTGCCTGCAGTGTTGTTTTGTATGCTGTGTTGTTTGGTGATGATGATGTACCACTGGAGCATAAGTGATAGAACTATAATCAGGAATCTCATGTGTGTGGAAGAATGCTGACCAGAGCCTATTTACTGCCAGGTGAAGCAACTAATTGAATATTAGAGGGCGGGCGAGCTCAGTTCCATCTCACCCTTAACTAGGATCACAACCACGGGTCAGAGCCCTTACCCACTCACAGAGGACTCACTGACTCATGGAGAAGTTTTAAGGAAACAAGGAGGAGGGAGAAAGGCGGGGCTACCAGGTGGTTTATTAGTATAAAAAACACAGCTGGTGAGACTTATGGAAAGTTTATTTTCCTGTTTCACCTCCAGACTGCCTATGAGAGAGTAAAGCTGTCTTACATATATAAGGGAGGATGCATGAGGAAGTTTAGAGGATGCTATCACCCCAACATGCTGTGTCACGGCCTCTGACGGTGTGTGTGCATGTCAGGAGCTGCTGGTGGTGAAGGATACTGTGGGAAAAGCCCAGAGCCTTTCCAATGCTCACCTCCCTCTTCCATTGACAAGTGAGGTGCAGTAACAGCTAATCGATGGCTAGTGAATTCCCTGTGCACCCCCCTCGCCAGGTTGATCAATATTCTTGGCAATTAGAATCCCCTATCTGCATGGCTGTAGGGACCTTGGGGTGGCTCGCCAGCCCACAAACACCCAATTTAGTCCTCAGCCTATCACTTAATTACTAAATCCTCCCTAATGCCTATTGGCAGGTGGCGAGCGTACTCACAGCAGCCCCAGTGGCTGAGTGAACATGAGACCTTTGGCAAGGTGCTGGTTAAGATGCTCCAGTCCCACTTCAGCTGGCCACTTAAACATCTGATTTCACACAAGGCCCTGACCTGAAATGATCCGCCTATTGAGCGCCTGGCCCACACACAGTCCAGATGGATGGTGTGGAAGCGGAGGAACAGGATGGGTGGAGGAAACACCAGACACAGGACACCAAGAGTCACAGTCCTAAAACATCTGCCTGCCACTAGTTGTGTCTGTGAAGCACAGCAGGGTTTTGTCCACAGTCAGAAGATTCCCTGGTGTTTTTCACACTGACAAGGGATAAAAGGAGATATACATTAAATGCCATCTATATAACATAATAATTCATGCCATAACAGGTCTGACAGATGCAAATATTTCAGGTTTAAGCCCTAAACACTGCAGGGAATACAGTCTACCTGTAGCTTCACAGTTAATGCTCTGGAGCGACTCAGTTTTCACAACCTCTGCTGCTGCGATGTCCGCAGATGCCCACCTGCTGACAACAAAGTCCTCATCTCCTGTTAAGCCAGATCCTGGGTGGATACAGAGTATACAGGGAAAGAAATGAATTCAAATGAGTTTAACATCAGCTCGCGACACAAGAAAAAGTGAGGAGGTCTGAATATTTTCTGAATGCACTGTATATGCACAACTAAAATGAAATTCATACATAAGAAAATGTATATGCGCTCCCACACAAACACACCCTAATTACACATTTGTCCCTGCAGTGCGGCGTTCCTGGGTGACACTTTAAAGAGCAGTTGCCACAGAGTGTTTACAAAGTATTCAGGCAAATATTGTAAAGAGTTCCCTGCCAGGTTCACTTACTTTTATGAATAATTTGATGTACGGTATTTTGTTTGACTGGTCCTTTTTCCAACTGACACTGCAATATCTTTACCTTTTTCTATGCGCATCCATATGCTAAGATTCTTTGTGTATTAAAAGGTCTCATAGATAATGTGAGTGGCTTTCTTGAGAGAGAGTATGTTATGTAGATTATATGTGTCTCTTCCACAAACCACAGACCTGACGTGATAGCCACTGTCACTCCCTTCCTTTATCTCTCTCCCTGCCATATACTGTGTCAGTCATTTTCCATTGGTTTCAATGTGTTCTAAATTTCCTAATTTTGTAATTAGTGATGACAAAAAAGACGTTCAAGACAACCAAGCCCAACTTCACTGTTTCCCTACCTGTGTGGGCCTCGAGCTGTTTGCTGCTATGCTCGTTCAGCCACCTGCGTTTTTAAAACGATCCGTCTCTGCCTCATGTATCAGTCCATTCACTACGCTGCTGTGGAGAGTGTGAGAGGACATAATGACTGTAGTGTGTGAGAGGGTATATGTGTGAGCTTTACACATACCCTGTATGAAATGGCTTATGGTTAACCATAACATGAATACCTGGCCCAGCTAGTACCTGCTCTCTTTCAGTGCTTTGGCTGTGAGCAGTCTCCAGGTCTTGCTCCATGGTGGTAACCCTCTGCTGCAAAGCTGTTGTCTCCTGCTGACTACGCTGAACCCAAACAGGACCTCCATCTGCAGGCGATCCTTGGCCTTCTGTAGGTACGACACCTCAAGACAAGAATGCAAGCACTCCATCAGGACACATATGTAACCTTACACAATTTCACAATATGTCGGAATAAAAGTATAATTTCATAAACAGTTCGTTTTTTGCAAATGACAGTCTACCTGCCAGACAGCTGTCTCTGAGCTGGGTAAGTCTGGACACCTCTACACGATATATACTGTACTCCTACATGCCTCAGGCACACTGCTCCAGGGTCTGGGCTGGAGCCAGCCCATGTACACACACACACACACACACACACACACACATACACATGTGAATAAAAACACATTGCTGTCACTTTCCTGTCACATACCCATGGAAATGGCCTGAGGTGAAGTGAGGATAGGTGCCCCGAGCTTTACAAATCCTCTTGAAGGACACAGCAGAGAGGCGCCTGCCTTCTTCCACCCCCAAGCTATCTCCACACCTGCTGCACTCCACTCACTCAGCTGCCTGCCCCTAATTTGGTATTTCCACAAGGATGACATATGTATCAGGCAGAGCAGGAAATGTCCTGGGTCGACAGAGTACAGCTTCCTGACAGGTGTCACCTCCGATCTGCACAGACCTGCCTCTGATGTGTTAACTATTCAATTAACCAGCACATCGTGTTGAGTGGGTGCCAGCACCTAATTACCTATGAGACCTTGCCTGTGAATGGAGTGAAATATGTGCATGTGTGCATGTGTGTGGATGACAGGTCACACATCATGTTACTGTTATGGGTTCTTCTCCCTCTGAACCACCTTGACATTCACACAGAGTATGTGGTTTAGAGCGTGTGCATGTGCATGTGCATGTGCATGTGCATGTGCGTGTGCGTGTGCGTGTGTGTGGGACACAGAGGGAGAGGGGCAGGATGTTCCCTTCCATCCTCAGTCACTTCTCTCTGTCTTTCCTGCTCTCAGCACCAACCAAACACAGCAAGAAATGGGCTTATTGCTTTGAGTAAAATATGAGTGCAAACATTAAATGAAAATAAAAACAGTATCATTTAGCCATGTTTGAAAATTACTCCTGTCATACGGCCTCTTCATCTCCCACCATTAAAATAACGAGGTGTCACTGAGCTCTGCTTCCATAGCGCCAATGTTGACACCCATCAAGACAAATCTATATTTCATGGCCACTTACAGATGTATAAATAGCCAAATGAGGTGCGCTAACCATCTATAAAACAGCACTAAAAGGTTGCCAGAAGATGGCGAGTGTCATGAGCCAGTTGCGCTAGTAATCAATCTGGGGTGAGAGGAGAGGAAAAGGGGAGAAGAGTAGACGAGAGGAGCGAGCTGCATTGCGTGGCTAAGAGGCGAGGCACAACACAGCGCAACAAGCAGGGCAGTAAATCACATCTGCACAGCACGCTGGCCCCACTGACACACAGCCACTTCAACTGACATGGGGCTTGCTCGACAGTCTGATGGATCACCACACTACACTCCATTAAAGGCAAACGGGCACGACAAGCACTGACATAACAAACAATTAGTCACTGCTGTGGGTATGGACTTTACTTGCTGTTGGCCTGCCTGGTGATGGGCACTCACCTCCTTTTTTGGGCACTGAAGAACATTAGGCCCCTGAATCTTTTGTAATAATAAACAGCTACATATTGTGTTACATCATTTATGACCATCACAATGCAGCAGTCATTGGGATTTTAGTGTCTGGGAGCAGCAGGGAGATTAATAATACTATGACTAAACACACAGGCTTTCTGATTCATTGGGATCACTACCATCTGACATCAATGACTTCAACCTCTTTGTACGACCTTGTTGGACCTCATTATCCAACAGCATCAAATCATCAATATCAAATAGATAAGTGATAAATATCTGATAATGACCTGAGCCACATAAAGCTAGTGACATGACACAATCCTGTCTGAAAGAAGAAACAACCAACACATGGATGACTACATTAAAAACTAACCTGTTGAACTTCTGATCACTAATAGCACCGTGGAGCAACACTTTGTGGGTCTGTGTTTCCACTGTCGGCCTGGTGGCAGCAAACGTGCCAACAAAAGGCCATGAAGATGAGGAGGTAAACCTAGATCAAATCCACGCAACATTCAAAATGACCAGTGTTACACTTGGAGTGTTCGCTGAGTTACACTAAATGTGAATAAAAAACCACAAAACTACCATTGATTGAGATTGTCTTGGCCCAGGACTCTTCAGCAGCGTGAATGTTGGCTGTCGGCCCTTTGGTGTCATCCTGTCTAACCAGAAATGTTGGCTACTCATCAGGATACAGGTTTAATGACTGCGTTTAATGTTCAATTACAAATCTGCTTCCCTGAACAAAACTGTGGAAGTTGTTATAGATCTTTGACAAAACTTAATTGGCTGTAAACTGTCACAGTTTTAACTCCTGTCCTTACACTTTGAGAGCTGGCAGTCATAATGAATTGTGACATGGACAAAGGAGGATCAACACCCTCCATCCCTCTGCTCCTCTGCCCGGTTACCACAGTTAAATCTTCAGTAAATATCACTGATTCATGACTTATATCAGCAGTCAACCATTGCTCAGACACCAGCTTCTCACCTTGTCAATTGAAGTGACTTGTTTTCGGAAAATTAATTAACATATTTGATCCTGTTTTGTCTCTCATCTTCTAACAACTCCTTCCTCTTGCTCATACCCAATATGGAATACCCAGAGATTTGAGGGCAGAATTTGAGCTGTTCAGACAAAAACATTTGGTTCTTGACCCAGAAAGTGAAAAAAAAAATCATTGGTACTACTTGAGTGAGTTATATAGCAAACAGCATAGGGGAGATGAATTACATGACATTGCATTGTGTCTTACTGAGAAATAAGATCCAATTGACAGTTCTTCACATATTCCAGCAAGCTCCTCATTACACATAAGCACACTGACACATAAGTACTCTTATACAGAGTAGACCTTATTGCAGGTATGAAGAGGACACACACTGGACCTTCTCACCTTGGCCAGTGTACAACCTGTGTGACTATAGGTTACAGAACTGATTAACTATCTCCACTGTGTGTAACCTGATGGATGGAGGACTGGTGTGTGTGTGAGAGACATGCATATGTATGTGTGATTAAGAGGTTTTGTATTGCTAATTGAGGTCAGACATAAGAGGGTGACATTCAGAGCTGCCTATGCTTTGAATTCTTACAGGGACAGCTGGGGTTGAAGGAGCAGGACTGAGGACTTTGGGATTTGTTTTGTCTGTTTACTGTGCTCATGTCTGAGTAGAAAATTAGTGTGAAAGTAAGTGTGTAGAGAGCAACACCTCCACACTTCAATCACAGATGGAGGTGATCTATCCATCAGACCTTTAGCCACCTCCACTCTACTTCTGGCCCACACTGGGTGCCAACACCCATTATTTGTCACACACACATCTCTCTCTCTCTCAATAAGACTTAAGTCTATCAGTACTCTGAGATGATCCTCTTTGTCTTTCCACAGTCTTGTGTGCAGTGGCTTCATAAAATATATTCAGCAACAATACTCAGAATGGTATGTTGACATGAGACAGGTTGTGTCAGTGTTGTTGAGGAAATTGAGAAATTTATGTGAAAGATGAAGATGTCCTTGAAAATCGTTCAGCATCAGCGGCAGTAAATAAAGAGAACCATCCGCCCTCTCGTTGGACTTGGGCTTTGTGATTGTTGTCATTGTCCTATTGGACTCCGTGTGCAGCCAAGGGCCCAGGCAAGAATGTAACCCAGCAAAGGACCCACTGGGTGAGCTACCTGTGCATCCAACTCAAAATCTGTTTGACCCCATAAGACTGAAGGGATCTGAAACAACTGTACGTGCATACACTCTCACATGTTAGGAAAATCCTTATATGAATGCGTATGTTTGCAGAGGAAATCCTGCAGACCCACAGACACATACACATACACAACCTATATGCTCTTTGCTCCCACATATTATCTTTCTCACATTTACACACTGGCACATACAGTACATCAATACAGCTTGTCACTTACCAAGTCATCAATTCATCCTTTTCATTGACTGAACCGTGTGTCCAAATCCTCTCTCCCCTGAATTTATCTCCCTGCCTCTGAAGGATGCTCTATTGCCGGGCATAATGGCCACTGTTCTTTATAATATCAAGCAGTTTCTCACCATGGTACACTGTTGTATAGCAGAGGTACTTAGTGAGGTTGTCTTCTACAGTGTGTATTTGTCTATAAATGAATGACACCATGACCTGACTGAATTACAAGGTAAGGTGATACAACAATTAATAATAGTGTGTGAGAGTGTTGACAACCATGGTAGATATTGCAACAATCTGCTGGTCTCCTGAAAGATGCCAAGGCCTGTCTCACAATCCTGTCTTTACACACAGCTGCTATTCAACTCCCTCTGAGATTCTCCGTGCCAATGCTTACAACACCTGATGCTCTCTCGCCTTCATCCATCAATTGGCCTTTCAGTAATACTCAAAACAGAGCCAACCCATCTTTATGTCCTCACACCCACCTACCCATTAAGTAGATATGCCCATGATACTGAAAAGCTAATCATAAAGGTGGGAGAGCTGATTTAACATTATAGTTACAGGTTTAAAGCACTTATAAAGTGCACAAGGAATATAAAACATACTGACTGTGAAAATGGAGAGGGTTGTGTATCTCAGAGTAGCTACAGACTGCACATTTGTAGAAACCACGGTTCACTGCTGTTGTAGGTGGCCAAGTGACATTGTGTATTGCCCTTCAGCTTGCAGAACACACTTACTGGGCATTCATGTTCTGATTCACTGGCTCCTCACACATTAAGTGGTTAAGTTTGGCAACCAAAACTTACTTGCATAAACCCACTTTTAGGAAGCCTTCAGAGGTTGTGTGACCCGAGATCATTCATGTCCTTCTGTAGAGACTGCGAGTGCCGTATCGCTGGGCCATCCAAGTGAGGCAAGCCTGGTGCTTGGAGGCATAATCTCTGCATCCCCTGTCTGCTTCCAGAGCCTGCATGTGGCTTTTCTGTCTAAGGGAGAAGCACACAGAGGTCTACTTTAATAAATGGATGCATTGACAAAAGACACAGATATATCCTGCCAGGTGTGTTGCAGGGCGTGCATTTTTGCCACATGTGGATTTGTGGTCTACATGAGCAGAGTTGTGCTATTATGAAATTCCTCTTGTTGCAGGCTGTCCTAGGTTGCCTGCAGCTCAGTGCATGGTTACTTTATCTTTCCCACCTCCTGCTGGCTACACCAGTGGAACAGCAACAAAACTAGCCATGGGACTGAGTGCGTGAGTTTGTGTTGTGCTCTGGTATGTGTGTATTTGCGCTGGGGCAGGTGGTGGGATTGAGTGTGAGCACCAGTGGGGATTCAGAGACAGACAGATGTGTACCTACTATCTCCCTGCAGCTCCACTGGCACTTTAATGACACCAGCTCTAGTGTACATTAGATTATTAGACTCCAGAGTACAATATCCCAGACTGGATAATATTGTTTTTTTCCTGTGGCTGATGATGCATTACAAAAATAAGAAATGGTGTAACAGATGTCTCTCGGGGTAAAAATAATAAATCACACAGACTTGTAACATGGTTGAGAAAAATGCGCCAACAAACACACCCACATCCAGAAAAACATTCAGTGATTCATTTACTCTCTTTATTCCAACTGAGCCGGGAGAGAGGAAATGAGACAGAGAAAAAGGGAAAAAAGCGATTAGTTTGCATTTAACTTGCAAACATCATTAAGGCCTCGGCTCTAATTGTGTTGTTTTAAATGACTGAAATCTGATAATGACTTCATTAGTGACTCAGTGTAATGATGACTCCCAGGGTTTAGTGAGAAAGAGGAATAAATACGGGGGATAAAGAGAGTCTATGGGTGTAAGACACAAAGTGTGACAGGATGGAAGAACAAATGCACTGAGGATGAGACTGAATCACCATGTAGATACACACCTAACTGTTCACAGAAAAGAAATGATACATGGAGAAAAGACTGCATCTATGGGTTGAGCAGAATAAATACAAAATAACAACAATAATAACAGAGGACAGACATGGCTAAAGGTGTGTGTGTGTGTGTATGTGTTTCTAAATGTGTGTGTCCTCTCTAATGCAGAGGGGGACTGCTTGAGAAGGGGAGAGGTCTAATCCATAATACGGCAGCTCGCTGCATGGCTGCATACATTACTGCATCAATCAGTGCTAAGCTGCAGTGTAATTTTCTAACTCCCTATTTCTCTCCCTACCCCATCACACAGACAACACCCCATGGCTATTTCTGATGAGATTCAGAGCTGGGAAGAGGGAATGAAGGTGAGGAGGGGGAAGGGTATATATGGAG
>OMNW01009581.1:41493-54954 GCA_900303245.1 Selene dorsalis
GGAAGGGAGGGAGAGAAGAAGAGAGAGAGAGAGAGAGAGAGAGAGAGAGAGAGAGAGAGAGAGAGAGTGAGCTAGATAATATGTAGAGGCAAACAATATGTAAATGCATACAAAGCAGAAAGATAACATTTGTGTCTCATGGAAAGTATTTACTCATGCAGTGCATAAAGCAACAATAGACAAGCAATTAACAGCAACAATCAAGTGCATGATTAAATGAAACAACAAATGCCTGATTAAATGAACTGTGTCAAATGTTCCATAAACTCCTCGTCAGTAAGAAAAGGATACGAGTTCAACTGCAAGTTTAACCAGCTTGCCCGTGTACACCAGGCCTGTGATCAGCAATAAAGCTGGTGACATAACACTGCCCAGGAAATCTCTCCTCATTCTTCCCTGCTGTTTTCCACTCTCCCACTCTCCTGCTGTATCACAACCTGGCCACTTCACATGCAAATGCAGACTAAACTTCTTCTGCCAGTCAGCCCCAGACACCCCCCACAGACACACTTGTGTCTCTCAGTTGCTCTCTTGCTGTCTGTGCATCTCTCCCTCTGCGCTACAGGCAGCGCTAGCCACACACTGCCTCCTTGTGGGCACAGTGCCCAGACTGGCACCGAGCCAGACCTGCTTTGCCACACTGGACTGGCAAAATGCTCCCTCTCCCTCCACACTCCAGATTCTCCACACATCCTTTCATCAGAATGCCTGCAGCCCTCTCCTCCTCCTCTCTCTGTCTTTATTCTGCACCACAGCTGAGATCAACACTTTGAAAGTATGCCCTCCAACCAGCCAGAGAAAAATAATGCTACCACTACTACTGCCGGGAACAAATAAAGCACTCACACATTTGAATGCTTGGTTATTATGCAATCATACTGAAGGCAAAACCAAGTCATCTATAAACAATGTTACATCAAGGCACTGTATCAGGTATCAGGTGCATGGTACAGGAATATGAACAAGCACTGTAAGCCTTGAGATGTATTCAATTTTGTACATTTTTATGAATCAACAGAAAAAGATGGAATTTCAGTCTCCCTGTTTAGCAGTCTGTACACTGACAGATGTTACAATACAATATGCAATACTGCCAGCACAATCAAAGTTGTTCTTGATAGACAGCATTGTATGATGTGAACTGCAGCTCACAGCCGGAGGACAGATACTTGTATACACAGAAACTGCATTATACAACTGAACATAAAGAAGAACACCACAGTAAATATTTTAAAATTAGAACGTCAAAATGATTAACTAGTCTATATAAAACATATTTGTACACTGTCATCCAGTATATATTACAGTGTTCAAAACAACAGAAAAATAAGGCAAATATGATGCGGACAGTTTAAAGTCTACACAGTGTAAAAAATGCACATCAACAACATGAGGTGTAAATTAACAAAGGTCTTTTCATTTCACAAAATAGTGAACTAGTGCATTAAGTTATATCTATAAACTGCTCCAAATAATCAATGAAGCTCATACACACTGGCTCATATTGTTACTTCATCTCTGCAGTAGACTGCTTGATTTTGTTATAGTTATTGTAGCTCCCCATATCACCTCCAAATTTCCACGTCCTGTTTCCTTCTTCCTGCTCACTGTTGATGTTTTTAAACTCATCACCAGTGAGCTGAGAGGAAAGTCTGGGGTTTATGGGCGGCAGTGGACACAATAACAGAATCAGGCAGTGTATCTTCAAGAATTAATTTTTTTTTTTTTTTTTTTATTGTCTGCTCTGCAAATCTGCAAGTTTCCCACTGTGACAGCCTCACAGGGGGAGACTTGTGCACCGTGCTGCTCCCAGCACAGAATCCATTTAAATCCTACTGTTTCACAGGGTTAGATCTACTTCCCCTTTGAGTATAATGTCAATTTAAGCCGTGTGCGTGTGAGTGTGTTGTGTATTTGTGTTTTGATTTTGGAGACTCCTATCATGCCTGTGTTTTTTTTGCAGGACTACTGGTGGCAGCATGGAGGGGGAGACAGAAGGTTGTGAACAACCTGTGCTGTTAGTGGCTGGCTGTCTGGCTTGGTGTCAGTTATGTGAAGGGTATTTTAAGAACAAACAATGTGCAAACCATGTCCGATCACCTGACCAGCTGTCAACACAGCTTTTATTGCAAAGAAAAAAAAAAAGCATCTAAAGTCTTGTTATTTGTAATGCAGGGAATGCCACACACATCCGAAACTTCACCCAAATGGTGTACGTAAGGCTTACAGTATACCCCAAAATACAGGTTTTTAACAATCCTAGCACGAAAAACAACCAGTCTGCCTCAGATGTATAATTTGGTTTCCCCGGTGAGCAAAAAGCCTTGGAGGCGGGTGCATACGCAGCAGTCATGTTTGTTAAGATACATGGCTGGGCCTTTTTTCTCAAGCACCGGAAAAACCAGTAAATCACCAGCAAAGAAAATAAATATATACTTATTACATTCTGCACACTGCATATATTCACCTCCTTAACATATTGCACAAGCATAGTGAAAATGTGCAGCGCTGCGCACAGGCAAAAACATGCCATGAAAAATGACAGCAGGGAGGGGTAACTGCGGACCTGGAATATAATGGTGCGGTGGAGCGGAGGAGAAATAATCATACCTAGTGGTGGGGGAAGAGGGGAGATGGGAGGAGCAAGAGGAAGATGAGTCTGTGCCCTGTAGCAGGGAAATGCAGCTCCACTGCTCTGCTGCTGGCTGCCTGATTCCCCAGTACCAATGCACAAGAGCTCCCTTCAGCAAGGGGCAACAGCAGGCAGCGTCTGTACTCTAGAAATACATTCCCCTGACAATCCACAGCCACAGGAGACATATAGAGATGCTGCAATATTAGACTATGTACTTTACAATAGGGGGCGGGATGCTTGTTACCACGAAACACCAAAAAAGCATGTTTATTTAAAAAAATAAAATTATCAGGCCAATTTCAGAAATGACACCGATATTCCAGCTGGCTTCCCTCCTTCACTGAATTCTAATTAGAGCTAAAATCAACCTGCAGTTCCCAGAGTGGCCTTTAGGTGTCTCTCTTTCACTTCACATGACTGGAGCTGTCTCTCTCACCCGGTGGAGCTCCTCTGCTCCTGAACTCCCATCTACACATAATATATACACCATCATTTGAAAATGGCAGCTTTTTGAAAATTCACCTTGATTATCAGACATTAAAAGTGACTTCTCCAGAGCTGAGTGTCTGGCTAGGGGGATGGCTGCAGACAGCAGAACAATGCAGCAGGCTTGGTATTAATGCCTGGCTGGGGTGTGCAGGGAGGAGAGAGGAGCCAGCCCTTTGTTCTCTCCTACAGCCAATTATTTTTTACGTGTGCCTCTTTTCACAACAACAAGAGAGAATTTAATTTTAATGCACTCTCTGGAAAAAAGAAAAAAAAAATCATCTACAGTATTCTTAAACAGAGATGGGGACTAGCATCAGCAGTTAAGTATATATGCACACATCTCTGTATGAAGCAGAGACGGATGACAGGGGCAACAAGAATGACATCAACCCAAACACACACAGCAGCATGAATCTTCTCATGCAAAATGCTAAAACATATACTGTCTAAATCGCAAACCAAAACATTAGTCTACGTGGCACTACCCTTATGAAAGAAAAACCAAAATAAAAAAAGAGAGACACCAAAATAAAACCACATTATTTCATTATACAGCAATATGATGCAGTGTTGGGGTGCACATTAACATGTGCATACCCAGGACACGATGATAAGAAAGCACACTGTAAAAATAGCAAGGATTCCTGATCAAATGGCATGAAAAATAAAAACCTAGGATCGCTGTTGGTAGGTATGTGGCCAAATATTTTTCTAATTGGAAGGGCACTTTATCTTGCTGTCAGAGAAGCAGTAAAAAGCGGTGCTGTTCCCAGAAGGAGAGGAGCACAGCTTGCTGGCCTTTTATTAGTGCTGGAGCTCTGATATATGCCTCTGCTCTAGGCTTTCATCAGGAACCTGCACCATAAACACACACGCACATACACACAAAGAGCTGTTATAAACTACCCACACTGAAAACCCAACGCAAACCATTATTAAACATTCTGCTGCTGTACTTTTTAAACATGCAATCAGCATACACTCAACAGAAAATTACTGCTAAAAAAACTTTTTGGGAACAAACTGAAGGCACCAACACTAACTGGGGGCATTGCAGGTTAACATAGTGATAACACATCAACACAAAATTACACAAATACAGAATTCAAATGCAGAAACAAGAGAGCAGCCCTGAGAGCAAATAAACTGCTCAGTGCAACCAGACGGCGTAAACCACGGTACCACCTCGCATTATAAAATCATTAAGTCACTAGAAAAATAGAAACCACAAAATATAGCATGCACACATAAACACCAGAGCACCAACTTATACTAGCTAGTTTTAGCACACAGAGATTTTCTGAACTGACTCATGCGGACGGACACAGAGGCACAGACACAAAGACAGTCAGACAGTCAGACTGACAGACGCATGCGCATACACACACATACAAACACTCCCTCTCTCTCTCTTTCTCTCTCTCTCACACTCTCTCTCTCTCTCTCTCTCTCTCTCTCACACACACACATCCACAGGCACACACACACACACACACAGGCTAAATTAAATTTCAGTCCTTGGGCAGACAACTAAACTGCTTGTGTGTGGGACCTACTCTGCAGCACAGCAAAACCAATTCTCTGGAGATGGTGAAATTAAAGGGCAGAATTCAGCCTGTTTATGGTTCTCACTCTCTTCTCCTCTCAATCAAATGTTTTATTAGCAATCATTTGGTCCTAAAACTCATGTTCTTGGGAGGTAGCTGGTGTGATGACAGCAGCTGCTGGACAGACACTGCCACTCCAGCAAACACCACTCCCAATTATTTACACCTGAAGCCACAAGTTTACAAAAAGCTCTAATTAAGCACAGTATAACTATATTTAGACAGGGCCAGGCCTACCTACACTTAATGCTACTGTTGTGTCCATGCTGTCATATAATTTAATTTCAGTGCTAAGTAGCAGCTGACCATATTGAACATCTTTACCAGTTTGTTAAACAAACAAACAAACAAAAAAAGACGAGGAGGCCAAAGTTTACCAGGAAATGCCAGAGAACAGGTAAATAAATAAAAAAAAAACCCCACTGTGATCATAAAAAAGGGAATGATGATAAAAATAATGTTAACATGTGAGTTTAGGGATCTGCTGGGGAGAACACCTTCTGCATAAAAACACTATTCTAATCCAGTTGAGTCAGGTCTGAGCGGTCAGAAGCACTGTACCTGCTTATTGAGGCAGCCATGTTGGATAACTCTGCATGTGGAGGCAGGATATTTCTTTTCAGTCTGGTGGGAAGAAAAGAAAGAACAATCAGTGTCTTGCTTTTACAGCCTTTGCACTGTTGTTTATGTGAGTAATATATTGGAATTCAATCTTAAGATAAAAACAGTACAGTGTCAAATCAGTTCTCAAAGTCATTTAAATGGGTAAATGAAACATGGAATTTACTAATGAAAAACATCCTCTGTAAACACTGGCAAACATGCATGTGTGCAAGTCCACATGCATGTGCTAGCCTCGTCAAACTCTCTGTATATTGTATCACTGAGGCATCTATTACTACCCTCCAACCCCCACCCTGCTCTGCTCTTCTCTCCTCTGGTGTCTGGAAGCAGTAATCTGTTCCTGAGCCAGCGCTGCTGGGATTAGGCAGCGACTGGAGATAGGATATATGCGTCATTAAAGCGGAGAGCACAGCATTGCAGAAGGAGCGAGACAAAGTCAACAAAGGTGACACGGAGACAGAGGAGACGAATCCCACAAACCCATATGTGCCCCCCTCCTCCCTCCCCACCACACCACACATGGGTATAGATGCACATGTGCACGAATAAAAAACAAAACCTCTTCTCTCTGCCTGCAACCCTATACAAACACACACATGCATAAAATCCACCTTTTTCTCACATACGATTTCCTACACCCGCAGTGAATAAGAATAATGTAATGTTTCTGTAATGTATGTCTGTGAGTGAGGCAATGCATTAAACCTAAGGCAGTAAAACAAGAATATATGCATGTATATACATGTAGACAGACAGCACTGTTGATAACTGAATAGTTTGTGAAGTAAAGTTGGAACTTGTTTGTGATGCTTCTTTTCCTATGTATTTCATCAATGAACCCATTGTAGTCTTGAATTAGGAATCACAACAACCGTAGCATTACTTAAACAGTCTACAAATTGACTGGTAAATACTAATCATACGCTAATGATTGTACATTTCCGAGCCTTTATATTCAGTCACTGTGTAACTGGTTTATGCTGAGTAATTAACATTGCATATCTTGTTTAATCCTTGTAAAAACCACAGTTAAGACAAGTTGTGGCTTTATGGTGCTGTGTTCCAAACTACTTCTTAGTGCAGTGAATTTGCGGACCACAGAGAAAATTAAACACGACGCGAAGCTCTGACTTTGACCAAACGTCTCCAGTGCAGTACCACCTCCATTTCAGACACCTCTGCAAGCTCATTATTGCAAAGGTTTGGCCAATTCACACTTGTAGAGCTAGCCAAAGCTCAGATGTTGTTCGTATTGAATAATTTTCACTTTGGCGCATGTTTTACTAAGTTAGACAGAGTGCCCAAAATACATTTTTATTAAAAGACAAAAAATAAAGCAATTTCCTCTGCATTTTAATTTCATGTTAGTTTCACAGATGACACTCCAGGCTAGTTTTTTTTCTTTTCTGAATCTCATTTTAACTTTTGTTATTAAAAATAGTTTTGGCCCATACTGTTCCATGCTAGTTCCATGAAAAACACTTAAGTCCATTGCAAGGTGTGGTTAGACAGGAGCACTGCTGCCAGGAACTAAAGTCAAGTATCTGTATTGCTAAGTAACTGTTTTCTTCCTTTGGTTTTGAAAGAATCCTCCACAGATTTAGAATTTAACTCCTATGACATTATGAGGTTCACAACAGTTTATGACAGTTAAAAAATTATGATGTAGCAAAACCAGCTATATCATCTTGCATGGAACAACCATGCATTCTTTTTCCATGTCAAAATTTGACAGCCTATACTACCCACAGCGCAGCTCCTGGCCGAAAGTTTGGTGGCATATACAATTTGTGTCTTGGCAGTACTGGCTAATGTGGCCTTAAACAGAGGCTATATTCACCTTTGCTTTTTTCATTTTCAAACCTCAGACACGGATGCCTTTAACTGATCAGATGTTGCTCGTCAAACTCCAAAGCCACAAAGGAGTTTACGCAAATGCAGTAATACATGGGCGTCCCCCTTAAGTGTATAAAGCCATGGTTTTGCTTGGGGGCTTTCCTTAGCATTCACAATTGCTTAACTGCTCAAATAAACATTTTTGGCTGGACAACAACAGCACTAATCCCTGCCATGTCAGCCAAATGCCTCGTCACCAGGCGCTTAGAGCTACAACTCATTTCGGGTAGTCTACCTAGCTGCGCTTTCCCAGCTGCTCAGGGACTGCAGGGAAGCAGAGAACTACTTCCAATACACTGGGCCTTAGCTACATTAAAGCAAATATACTACCTTCATTGCATGTATCAATACTACAAAAGGAGACATAGCTAAACATCACGCATGCTGAAAAGAGGCTTTGTAATAAAACACACTGCTGTGAGTCATTATACATATGAGACAAAGGGAGTTCGAAATAAAGGCTTGCCTCGAAAATGAGTCTACCTTAAACAGATGTACATTATTTTCTGGAATTGAGGTAAAATAAAGGTTAAACTGTTGCCAATCCTGAATGGAGGCAGTGCACAGTCCGAGATACAAAGATATTCTCTTTCTTCTAACTTTCTCCCTGAGTGGTCTTTTAAAATGAAAATAGAAGCTGAAATTGCAACACAGAGTTAGTCTTTAAATTGTTTGTTTGGTAATTGGTAAGTGTGCAAAATATAATAACTTGTGAAGTCCTCCAAAATGAGTGGCCATTACATTACACTTCACAAAGGTACTGCTTCAGTCATAAATGAGGTATTGCAACAGTTCATGACCATCAGAACCTTGATGCACAAAGCAAGTGGAAAGTAAATAACTATAAAACAACATAGATACAGGGATTAATATATCAGAATGAATGCATTATGTTTTGTGATTTCCTTTCAAGTAAGCTCAAGCTTTTGTTGTCGAGGTTTGTACATACAGTTTGCATAGCCCTGTGTGCATCATTGTTGTTCGGGCATGTGTGTGGAGGTGTGTTGGTCAGAATGTGTGGTGCTGCATTGTTCAATCAAGGCTGACCTGAGCTCTCCACTTCTGCTTACATTCCATTAGTCCTCCATTCTCTGCCTCCATCTGCACCAGATGCCCATTAACTGCAGCTGAGGAAGACATGATAGAGGGGAAAAAGATGGAGATGACATTCTACCACAGCACATTACTATTCAAATTATATATATACAAAACTTGAGTACAAGTCTTTGACACCTGACATGCACTGTATGTGACTGAAAGCATTAAGTGTCTCGGTTATTTAGCAATACAATACAATCTGATCCGACAACAATTATGCATACAATTTGTATTCATTCTACACGCTCCGACTCTGTACAACGAACAGTTTTAGCTGAGCTGTCTGCTTAGTTTAAGTGCATTGTAACCTGGTAGTAAAATTTAGATAAATGGGATTTTCCAGTCAAAGGGGCACCAATTGGATTTGACTAAAAAAATATTGGTGGTCTTACTATTTGATAATCAGAATAACTATCATGACATATATGAGTCAAACTAAAGAGATGTTTTCGTCTGAGGAAATCTAGGATTTCAAGAAGACTAATCTAATATAATATTGATAACCTGTTACTTTCATTGAAAAAAAAAAGCCCAGCCTAATAATGTACTATTGTATGATGGTTACAGTATTGGCCATACCATATACTGTAATGAGGCTGAACACAGGGTACATGTGCTCATAATCAATAGTTCACTGGTTAGGTGTTACTGCAATTAAAAGTAATCCTGTGAAGTTTCATTATTAACAAATTTCAGATGTTTGCATTGTAACCAAATTAATTATTGTATGCGTCCGTGACATTTCATAAATATGCTGCAATGCATTTTCTATGAATAACACATTACCATGAGTGATGTCGTCTACATCCTGTACAATGTGTATCACATCGTTTTCATCATATGAATCTCTTTTTGACAAAAAGTACAATATCTGTGGAAGTACTTATTGAAACTTTGTTCCACAGTGCCACCATTGGCCATAACATCCACAGGCAAAGTGTGAGTGTTTGAATGAGTGGCAGAGTTGGTGAAAAGTGAAAGTGAAAATGGTGAGAGATCATTATGGTCAATGACATCTGGGAACATGGTAGGGAGACAGTGTAATAAGCAGAGAGTAGGTAAGGTAGCACTGTTCCAGTCAACAACACTGAGAGTCTGCGACTGAGATGACACCTCAGGCTCTGATTGAACACCACAAACTGAGTCTGCCCAGAGGCTTAGCAACAGGTGACACAGACACCAGAAATCAACACAACCAGCAATTCAGATTGGTCAGGGTGTTTTTTTCTCTCAGGAAGGTGGCAAGCAGCATTTTTCTCTGAATACACTGTGGAAACATTGGTCATCAATCATCCAGGATTGTTTTGCTTGTCAATGTGACTAAGTGCTTGTTTGTCATACAGAACGTGTTTATCTGTTGACTCCACTGCTTGTGCAGTGGACATGAATCCCTCCCTATCTGTCTGTATGTACAGAGTTTTTTCCTGTCAGCATTTGTTCTTCATACAAACCAAAGCAAAGACATAATGCTTTCATTTCATCTATCTGGTGGTCATACACAATCCTATACATAGTACAATTCCTGTATACATTTTACTGTGACTCTGTCTGATGGCACAAGCTAAAACACATCTCAAATCCAAATCACAAATCAAAAAAGCAACTCTGGGTTGAAAATATTTCTCATTTTCTCCTTATAAGACTGCTGTGTTCAAAATGTAGGTACAGGAAGTATAAGGAGTCTGAGGCCTTCTAGAAATAACCTGAGCATGGCAGTAAGCACTATACCTGACTCTGGAGCTCCTGGGCCTGCTGGTGTGCCTCTGAAGCTGCGTGCAACTGTTCCCCCAGATATCCAGTTGGCTCTGCTGCAGTTCAGGCAGTGACTGAGACGTCCTTGCTCCCAGCTATTGAACCGCAAAAGAAGGCAGGACGGTGAGAGGAGGTGAAAAATCAAAGTAGTAGATCGAGCCTATCCTCTCTGTGCAATCAACCCGTTCACTCTGTAGCTGAGGCTAAGATGCACCATGGTTACCCGTCTTCTAAGCCGATACTAAGATAAAGCCAGCCAGAGTCCCGTCCCATCAAGGGCAGACATAATACCTGCCTTCATCGGCTAACTATTGTGTGAGGAAGACTATAGAAGATGAATCTGAAATCTCCTGAAACTAAACAGATTTTTTTAATTCACATTTGCCCGTTGAAATAACAAACAATAAACTTATTGACGAGGACTCAGTCTTTATTCTAAAAAAATACAAGACGCAGTTCTGTGCAGGATAGAGCATTCAACGAGGAAGTGAGTTTAGAAATACATTTCTTTCAAGGTTTTAGATTCATTTTACTTCATTTCAAAGTGCATGCAGAATGTAAAATTGCAAATAATTTAATACAAAATCTACACTTTGGCCTTTAGAACAGGTTGTTGGTTAATGCAAATTAAAATCTAAAAATGACAAAGACTGTGTCAATTTACTAGTCAAACATAATACAAGAGTGCTACATTATATTTTAATAAAAAGGTGCAGGTTATCCTGAGGTGAAGCAGCTACAGAGCAGCAGCCATATGTAGCAGTGATATCTGACCAATGATGAGATAAACCGCTCTCACAAAACTGGCCAGTAAGCATGCCAACAATAATAAACAGGCTACTAATTAATACAACCTTGCTGTGCTAAATCACATAGGGGAAGGGAAAGAGGGGGAGTGAGAGAGAGCCTAAGATGGTGAGAGAGAGAGGAAGAGGAGGGAGCTTGGGAGAAAGTAAGGGAAGAAGACAAACAGACCTAGCTCCTGGCTCACTTGGACAGAGGCTTTAGTCCAGCGCGCCTGATGCTGCAGTGTTGTCGATGCAGAGGGAATTATAACCAGGCAAGATGGAGACCCACACAGGTACCAGGACAAACCATGGTTTAGCCATCTGCAAACAGGCAGGCAAACACTCCATGAAATCAACAAAAACCAAGAATAAAAAAGACATTTCTCTCCATTCCTGCACTGCTGCCATCTCCATGTCCACTTTTGCTTCTTAGAATAAGTCAAAACAAAAGAGGCTGGCGGTTATTCCTGAAATAAAAAATACAGATTATGCAAAAATCCATTTCACGGAATCGCTTAAAACGTGTCTCATCCGTTAGCACTTGCTTTCTGTGTGCGATCCACACCGATAACCCTGGTCTTGCTTTCTTTCCCTCACAATCGCTCCCTCTCTCTCTATTCTCCCCTCCTAAACTGATCAATACTTCATTTAAATCATGACATTAGCACACTACTAGTGGGAAAAAGAAGGCAAGAACAAATACAAATGAGCGTCTTAGGTTGAGTGACATAGTAAAGATGTTCTGTGTCCGGGGATTGTAAGATTTCTTTAAAACATAACAAGAAAAACAAAGGCAGAAGTATATGCAAGAGTGCGGGGGCTGTACTGCTGGTGTGATTTGAGCTCCTCAGCCTCACGCTGATCAATACACATTTAAATCCAGGCTGAGGAGAGCTATCACAACATTTCTTCTCATCAGAAAAAGGCAAACACGCTATCCCAATTATCATCTCAAATGACCAGTGTTGAGGGGACACAAGTTGGATGCTGATAGAGGCATATTTCATATTTATTCAGCAGAATTTTTACATTAGCACCTGAGCGCATAATTGCCTAATATATATGCACAGTCACACTTTTATCTATTCACATAATTCACAATGAGCACAATCAATACTGCCCTCGCCATACTCTGCTCCATGCTCATAAAGTGCGTCTGCATTAGATCATATAATAAGCCGTTCAGAAAACCCCAAACGAGACCAGCTAATTTCCTGGCGGTCACTCAAATTGCGAACGAGAGTAACTGGCTAATCTTCCTGTTCCGTCATTAAACCTGGATATTTACCTGAGCAGCATGGGAGTCACGGGCCTGGTGAGCGAACGGCACGTCTCGTTGGAGTCTCTGGGAAGGTCTCATCCCGCTGAGATGGGGAGAAGCCGATCAGGTCAGGATTTCTCCATTCAGAACATGGGTGAACAGAAGCGAGGACAGGAGAAAAGAGAGAAGAGAGAGGGGCAGACCGTGAGCCAAACACTAGGCGGGAAGTGGTGGAAATAGAGCCGAAGTCGGTCACTCGGGGGAACATGCACTTACATATGGTCTGGCGCCAATGTCGACCAATGAGCAATTAGGCAGACAAGACTAAAGTTATTGATCGGGGGTTCAGGCTCTTTTCTCAGGGCTAACTAGCCTGCCCGAGGTTGTGTGATGGCTGCTACAGCTGTGGACTGCAAGACAGGGAAAGGCAGCAGGAGAAGAAGTCGGAGGAAGGGCAGGGCAGGTCTTTCTCTCCCCAGGCCTTGAGCTCTTGAGTTGGGAACTAGATCATATAGGCTGATATTGCTTGCTACTGTCTTAATAAGCCTTAATTTCAAACAGTCACACACAGAAAGGCAGGCACTTAAAGTAAAGCAAACGTCCTG
Organism: Selene dorsalis; assembly: GCA_900303245.1. NCBI lineage: Eukaryota > Metazoa > Chordata > Actinopteri > Carangiformes > Carangidae > Selene > Selene dorsalis. The sequence goes on from OMNW01009581.1 coordinate 54,249, forward strand.
GAAAAGATGTTATGGACGTTATTTCTTTCAAAGTTAGTATTTACTATTAGAAAGAGTCGTGTCAAGAAGCAACTTATTACTTAAACCAGGGGGTCTTCAACATTTTTCAGGCCAAGGACCCCCGAACTGATGCAGAGATGGAACAGGGACCCCCTACTATATATATATTCATTCATTCATTCATTTTCTACACCGCTTATCCTCACTAGGGTCAAGGGTGAGCTGGAGCCTATCTCAGCTGACTTAGAAAATTGTGTTTTATGTTAAACTGGGCCCAGTGGAATGTATAAACATACCTTGTTATTGTGCATCCAGTACTAAGCTATTCAAATAATACACAGGTTCATATGTTCATATGTTTTATTTTAAGCATGTATAAGGTACAGTGAGTAGGGTGGCCATGCCATTGCCCTGTTAACTGATACCAATGCCAGTATCAACAATGTCTGTCAATTCTATGATAATCATGCACACAAGCTACTCAAATTGACGTTTTATTTTAAACATAAATGTGGAAACGACAATGAAAAAATATAAAAAATCAACCAAAATTTTTGTGACCCCCCTGGAGTAACTCCCTAGGGGCAGTGGACCCCCTGTTGAAGACCTCTAACTTAAACTATTTCTTATTTATAGTTTTTAGTAGTAGTTTTTAGAACTAAAACCTTACAACATTTCTTCTTAAGACTTGATCTAAAATGGGATA
>OMNW01009582.1:0-24805 GCA_900303245.1 Selene dorsalis
TTCACAAGTCCTCGGTCTGTTCTTGTCTTCCTTCTCTCTCACCTTCATCTCAAAGAATGGTCAACAGGTCGACACAAAAACACACACATTCAAAATTATCTCATGACGTATTTTCAAAAGTTCCCCGAGAAATTTCCTTTGGCCCTCTGCCACATCGCAGTCAGTCAGGTGTGTGTGTGTGTGTGGATGAGTAAGTGTGAGGACCATGTTCTGTCTTGTCTGATCAACAGTGCTGTCAAACCTCCTCTTTCACCGCCACATGACACCGTTTGCTGTTCAAAAATGGCCCGAGTAAAAATTAGAAGAAAAAAAAAAAAGAAAAAAAAAGAAAACACTTATCTGGGATCCAGCAATAAAGTTTACACTTGTATGTGTATATAAATACACTCATGCATGTTCACATTTAAACCAACATGCACTCAGGGGCAGATATGAAAACATACATATACACAGAGAGAACTGGCAGGCTTTTCCTGTCAAGCCGTGGTCAGTAGGGAGAAAAAGGAGGGTAAGTCTAATTTGGGATACAGTGTCTAACCATAACAGCAAGTCAAACAACATCACATCTACACCAGAGCACTCTGGGTTTCTAGGAATTTGAGCTTCATGTCTGGGTTTTTCGAGACAGAAACTGAATGTAAGTATGACTTTACCCCTGAAAGCTTAGCTGCGAACGCCTGAGGTTTTTGTTTTCTTTTTCTGTATCTTAAGATATATATGTATATTTGTATGATTTTATGCAACCCATATGTAATTGATGTATACTGCAAGCATGTGTTATGTCAACACCAGCCTGGTATTTACACTTCCCTTCCCCTGTACAGTGTGCTCTTTCACTGGCACTCTTTGAAGAGTCTTGCGTAAACAGGCTTCTCTGGCATGGACCCAGTCCTGACCACACTGGAGGTCATGGGTCGAGAAGGGAAAAGTGTACGTGTGTGTGAGAGAGAGATGTTTTTGGGACAATATTTGAATGTGTGATGAGATTATGTTTTATACTGCATAAAGATTGGTAACATAACGGAAAAAACAGAAGGAACAGAGAACGAAGAGATGCTAGTTTGAGCCCATAACACTGCCAGGACAGGGCAGGACATGGCATGTACCCTGCACCACTGTGCCACCTGGACACTCCCCTAACAGACATGTTAAATCAACACCTGACGTGTACATGTTGTCCTTCCTTGCATCTCCACTTTCCCTCTTTGTTTTGATTGGTCTAGTATTTCTCTCTGTGTTCTGCAAGGCTGTGTAATGAGGCCCAGACTGTAATTGGGCCAGTTGTGTTATTTTAGGGTTGAAGCACAAAGTAATTACCCACCCTCTGCTGTACTTTACTCTCAGAGAGACAGAGGCAGAAGGAGAAGGAGTAGGAAAGACAGGAAGACAGATTTAGTGTAAAGGAGTGACAGAATTAAAAAAAAAAAAAAAAAGATTGGAAGGAAAAAAAAGCCTTGATTTCATGTTATTGAATAAAGAGCTGTACTGAGACTCCTCTGCACCCTCTTCACTAACTCTCCTCTCCAGCTGCCTTGCACTCAAATGGGAAGTTGCCCAGCAGCTCCAAAAATCAGAGTGGTTGTGAAACACCACTCCTTCTTGACTTCTGCATTGGCTGCATCCTGTTGATGAACTTTCCAAAAAACAATGTGACTATGACTTGGCTCAGTTCAGCTCTAAATAACATAAAAAAGGGGAAAGCTGGAAACTCAACTGTTACCGTTGGATTGAATAAGCACACTGAAAGCATTACACAGTGGAAAAGCTACTGTACACGTGCTCTCTCTCAGATCGTGACAAAGCAAAAGTCAGTAGTGCTGAATCACACATGCAGAGTGTCTGCTCACATCCACATATTAGAAGTGTTTTTTCACAAAGTTTCTTGCAGCATCTCAGATATTGTATTTTTTTCATATCGATGTATAGAACATAAATTGGGTATAAAGTTTTAAGTTGTCTGCTAATTGTGAGTCACCTGTGGTTACTAAGCTAAGAGCAAGTGCAGTCTTAAAGGACAACTCTGGGCTAATTCAACCTGGGGCTAATATTTTAGGTCTAAAAGAATGAATCTGAAGATTTTCTTTTTAATTGCTCCTGTTATGCAGTAGTTCTGTCTGTCACCACATCGCCACAGCAGCGTATAATGGGAATGGACAGATCTTAGGCTGTTTAGGCTAAGCCTGTCGCCCCAGGGTGAATTTGCCTGGAATTGTCCTTTAAACTACAGCAAACATGAGCTTCTACATCTGCTCACAATGCAGACATTGTTTTAATAAAGAAGAAAATCAATAATAGGCCTTTCTCCCTCATGAACAACTGCGAGTAGTAAGCAGCTCTTCAAATGCCATCATGGTCAGAGTGGCTGCGCAATCTTGTTCTGTTACACACTAGAATATGTGAAAAAGATTCACTGAAAATGCAAAGTGACTCGTTCGTATATGTTGTATATTCCTGTGACTGTTTCATAATAAAAGCCACCAAATCATTTTTTCTTTCCTCTAGAATGATTTTTATGTGAATCAGAAGCAGTAGGAAAAGTTAAGTTTGTATTAGCAGTGTATCAAAAAGAGTTATCCACTGATTAAGCATCACACTACTGATAAGAGATATTTTTACTCCAGCCTTTCTTCCTATGCAAACAAAACCTAGCGCTTACATTACCCATAATGCAGCTCAACTGGTGACACTTCAGGTGTTACACCAGTTGAATTGCAATTACAGGCGATTCAACAGAGATTTAGGTGTGTGTTATGCTGGTAACAGCTAATTTAGCTTTAAGCAGTTAAGACCAAACTGAAATGAGGAGGGGGCTACAGAGCTCTGGTATCCTTGCTTCTTTCTAACTCTAGATACTTTTCAGTCTTGAGCTTGTTCTCTTCAGATACAACCAACTCTGACTTACAGTTACATTATCATCTGCATAACCCGTACAAGATGATAAAAGAACAGGTGTGTGTGTAATCTGTGAAGTTCCACTCTGATACAGATGTAATCAGCGAAGGAGACAGCAATTAAATAAAACTGCACAAAGTAATGCTATATTTCATTAATGCATAGTATGGTGTGACTCCTGGCAATGGTGGACTAACAATTAAAAGTACTAAAGTACAGTCAAAAACATTTGATTTCAAAAGAGTTTGTCATGAACAATAACATCACATCTCAAAATTTGTCAAGTCCCTGAAGGTTCCTACGTTACTCACACTCATATTGAACAGATAAAACAAAAGACAATGAAAGGAACAGAAAAGTCAAGTTTGAAATGTGAACACTCAGTCATGCCCTTCTGCAGGCCAAGTGTAATTTGGCAATAGTAAGTGTGGATGATAAGAGCTGGTGAGGTAATGATTTACCACACCAAGATTTCCTGTCCCTCCGGTGCAGAGAGGTGATGTCATCATAGCTATTCGTGCAGTACACCCTCTAGCCCTGTAACGAGTCTTTTACAAGTGGTTGTATCCACTGTGCTGTGTGCGAGAGGGTATCAAGGAGTCTAATCCTTCATCTGATGAGATTAAACTGTGTGAAACATGTGATCACACAGACGTGAACACACTGGATTCCCCACACACGCTCAAAATTGTGTAAACACAGATTTAAATAAACACACACACACACACACACACACACACACCTGCCTAAGAATTACTCATTCTGAAAATGAATTGAGTTCTAGATATGAATTGATGATGTAGAAACTTATCAGTTTATCTTTGAGGTTTATCCTTGAAGTTCCAAACACTACGAAGAATTACAGCAGTTTCTATTGTATATTTTGCCTCCCCATCGAGAACAAGTGTGACATTTCATGTAAACTTAAATTCTCATTTCCTTTTTGCCTTGTGCTGTGGCTTTTTTGCCATGCGTTCTGTTATGAATCAAAGGAACAGTTAACCTGCAACCCTATAGCATGACACACACCAGTTACCATTTATCGGAACTGAAAGGAGGGAGGACCAGCTCTGTTGCCTCTATTCATCTTCCTTTTCATCTCTCCAACTAACCTCTTCCTCATTCTGACCCTGACTCACTTCGAGACCGGGGGACAGTTAATGAATGTTACGACATCGAAACTCTGTGCCCTCACATCATAGTTTCAGTGGAAAAATTTAGAGAAATTCACTCAGCACTTTGTTCCAGCCGGCTCTCACAGGATAGGACGGCACTAGCAGTCACGCTGTCAGAACCAGAACAGGAAAAAAGCGTGTGAACTAATGGAAAGAATGACCAAGCATTAATAGCATGTTGAGTGAAGAAAAGAGGAGGAAAAGAGAGCTGGAGGAGAGGTCAGTCGAGTGACCAGATTATAAATAAACAGCAGGAAGAGGATGGCTTGGTGCAATCTGGACTCAACCAGTTCTAAAAAGACCTTAGGATAACATCAGTGAACAGTTTGCCATGTTTTTGCACTCACAGTAGCTTAAAGCTATTTGTCGACACATGCAGCCTATACACTGCGTAAATCATTAGAAGGAACTTTGCTGATGCAGACTTTGTGGTTAAAAATAAATAAATGGGGACACATGCACATTTATCCACTTTAGAAAATCTAAGAAGGCACCAACATATGAGTAGAAGTACTGCATGCAGATGTGACTGCCGTGTTAAACCTTACGGCCTCATGTTGGCTCTGCTATGTACTAAACTAGTGAGGGAGCACAGCTGTAGTGTAGTAGTGTAGGGGGCATAAATGAGATGCAGAATTAATCGATGTGTGTGTGTGTGTGTGTGTGTGTGTGTGTGTAGGTAGAGAAGAGAATGGGTGGATGTATTAACTGATAATTCTTATTGTTTATCGTTAAACTTGGATTTAACCATTAAAATCCAACTGGGATTAAAACTTTGGAGACTCGTCATGTTAAAATGTAAAAACAGACTTGACAAAACAAACTGCAGTAAAATGATCCATCAAAGTCTTTTAAGAAGTCAAAAAATAATATGAAAAACATAAATCCAAACCTAATCCATGAGCAAATTAAATGGCACTTTGCAGACAACCTTTAGGAAGTCTTAAATTGGATTAATTACGGCATTCTAAAAACACCAAACATAAATGAATGACACCATGAGACTGAGGGGTTGAATTAAAAGCATCTGCCCTGGTCTGCTGACATGCTATCTTGGTATGAAGGCTGGTGGTTTTAAGCGACTGTGCGCCTCAACAGAGAAGTTTTATGACAATTCTTCTTCTCACATTACACATGCACCCACACTGACACAAGGTTCCTTCAGTTGAGAGAAAGAGCAGAAGAAAAGATGAGGAAGGCCTTCTTTCAGTTCCTTCAAATAAACAGGGTCTTTATAGCGCGGCTGTGCATATGTGGCTGCGTTCACATATGTGCGCGTGAATGCTTATATGCATGCACAAGTCAGTCTGCAAGAGGCCTTTGGGTGGGATGGGTGAATGATGATGACTGTGGTTTTCGAAGGAATTTCAAACCGTGCCTGGCTACAGATTCATGCAAATGTGCATGTGTGGATGCCTCTGTAAGGGTGAGACAGATAGAACGCAAGAAGAGGTAGACAGACAGGCAGACACAGCAAGACAGTGATAGACAAAGACAGGGAGATGTGCCGTGATTCACGGTTCCTCCTCCTAAAAAGCCTCAGCCGCAGTTGATGTTGCAAGCCATCGTCACAGCCGTGTGAGGATGACAGAGGATGGAAGTGGCAGCTGGCTCCAGATTCAACCAGACAAACCTGGTTCCAAGCTGCAACCACAGCTTGACTGCATACAGCAGTCATGTAAAGAAATGTAGACAAGTTGTTTAAGGGACTCCTGGTTCTCTAAATGGGCCATAATGAGTGGGTCAGAATGTTTTACTAGCAGGCTCCAGGTACGGATGCCTCAGTGGCTCCACAACCTTGAGGGCCTCAGCTTACTCTGCTCCTCACTTACTGTCATTCACTCAGCTCCTTCCCCCCGCTGACTTATAAATACTTTAATTACATCAGGACGGATAATGATCTAGCCTGCATGACCTCACAGCTGGAAAACATATAAACACAACTGTGGTGCTTCTGAAAAAGGAAGGAAGGGCTTTGAGTTATAGTCACTGTTCAGAGGAAGAAAAAGAAAAAAAAAAGTACAAATTGGGCAAATACATTTTGAATCTCTTATTGGATTTGTACTGATTCAAAGTGGTTGTAATGCAACCAGCTCTCCACCAAACTAGAATATGTCTGTGTATCTTTGCAGGACAATTCTTCTACAGCTGAGCATGTGTGAGTAAACAGTACCAGAGCAGGACTAGAGACACACAGATGTATGAAATGTCAGTGAGTCAGTAAGGGGAAAAGGATGAGGTGAGGAATACTGAGAAAGAGGGAGGACTGATGGCTGATGAACAGGAGATATATTGTTAGAAAGAGAAAAGATTACAACTGAGCTTTAGCTCCATCCCCCTCATTTCAGCCTTTCTTTGCTGTAAATCGACAGGGCTGCCTTTCCTGTGAGCAAATAAAAAAAAGCACATAAAAAGAAAGGCAAAGTGACAATGGAGAGCAGAGAGGTAGAATAGCAGACTGTGATGGAGTGGGTACTTTTATGAAGGCAGTCTGAGGCCTTGCAGCTTTTGACTGTGTGTGTGCGTTTGTATGAGGACGTACACAGGAGGAAAGGCTATATTCAGTCTTGCAGTCTCCACTTTAATCCCTGGGAGAGTGAAGTGGCTGTGGAGTAGAGAGGTCCTTGTGACAAGTTCCCCAATAGAAGACTTCAGAGTTTAAGAGCACAGGACGCAGAGATGATGCAGACAGGAAATGCACACAGACAGTGGGTACACAGAGTGTATTTAGAGGAGACAGACCCCTGTGTGGCAATAACAAAGTCATGGGTCAGTGCCACGACTAATGAGAGGTCACACAGGATGTCTGTGATGAAGGGGGGAAAGGCTGAAATCCAAAAGCTCTCTAATGGCCGATGCACATTAACCCACATCTTGAGACTTGTTCAACAGCTAACTTGAGATTAAATTAATGTTTAGTGCAGTAGCCTGACAGTGTTCAAGAAATGTTTCTCTAAGGTTCAGCAAGCTAAACTGGAGACCTTTTACAATTGTTGACTTCTGTTGGAGTGGCCATAACGACCACCATATTTGTGCACAAGGTGGTTTGTATGGTTAATCATACCAGAACAGCTAGAATTAAGATCAATAACCAATTTTGCAGTCTCATCAAGTGATCTGCACTGGTATCTCACGGACACTAGGGTGAAGAGAGGTGCAAATCTGGTGGAGAGTTGGATCAAATACGTAGTGAGTGTGAACTGCTTGAGGCCTCTGACCTGTTAGGTCATCAACTCCGACCTCTGGAGGGACTTTACAGACATTGGGGATGTGTGGCGTTCAAGGGCTCCTTAGTGTGTATAGCTATCAGGAGTTCACTACTCCACTACCAGTGGAGACCCATGCAGAGGGAAGGTTTCAGGGCCTGGCTGAACTCTTCACTTTACTGTGAGCTGACATAAAATTAGACAAGCAGGATGGATGGAGGATAGATGGATGGATGCCCAAAATCACATATCACATGTCTACACCGAAAAGCACCTTTTTTTGTTTTTCCTTCATGTTTTCTTGATTCCAGTAAATTGTAAATCTAAAAAAGAAAAAAAGACTGAAAATGCTGTAACAATGAGTCAACTGATTAATCAATCAATAGATGACTCCATAGGGTAAAGGTTAAGAAGACAACCATGAATCACAATGTTCCAGTTACCCTTGTTTCCTGTGACTTCTCCACTACAGCTTTCTGTTAGAGACATAAAATGAACCACAAATCAATAAGAAAAATAAATATGCCAAACATTTAATGACAGCAGACTCCTAAATAAGGGGATTTGGGGATTTCTGCTTTTCTGATTTATAAAAATGTGAACCGAATGCTCTCACACTACTACAAAACTGTGTTTCAAACATTTTAAAGTGCACAAGTGTGCGCAAAAAATAATAATAGTAATCATTAGTTTAAGCCCGAGTGCCTTGTCTAGATAATTTAACTGTTTCTGAATACTCTTCCAAGATCCTGCAACAATATTTAAACAATCAGATTAAATTCCACTGGTCACGCTAGGCCAGCGTGTCGTGAGATTAGCACATGCTAGAGGAGGCAGTGCCTGTGAGTGTGTGAGGGAGTGTGTGTGTGTGGGTAAGCCTGCTCATCTCTGCACTGGCTGCCATTTAGTAGGACAGAATTAAGCGTGAGGACGTCTGTCCGGTACCAAAGCATGACATCAGCCAGTTGGCAAAGGAGGTGTCGGAGCAGGTGCTATATGGGAACGAGGGAGGGATGGAGACATGCGGGGAGGGGGTGGAATTGGGGAAGGACAGGGAGAGGATGGAGGTGTGGGACAGCAGAGCAGAGGGTGGTGCAGGACGATGGGGCAGGAGCCAAGATGAGTGTCCAAGTGAAGCTATTTATAGCTCTCCATCATGGGCCATTCTACCAGGCCTGATCACCACCAGTATTATCCCTCTATTTCCCCTCCGCTCATATTCAGCTCATATCCAGGAAGAGTCAGAAACACATTTACCCCTGAATCATGTCATACTCTAGTCTATTCTTGGGTGGTAAAATTAGACATTTTCCACCGTCATGTCAAAAATATAAAAAAATAGTACTTTTGTCGCAATGCTTTACTTTATTTAAGACATCATGTTCTTTTTTATAAAACCTCCCACTCAACTTGAACAAGTGGTGGAGTCTAACTAAACACAACTTGTTAAGACATAGTGCTTGCAATTTCCATGTCTTATACTTAATACCTGGAAACCACAAAAATTCAGTGGACCAAATGATTTTTCGACAGCTGAACCCTAAACCCTTTCAGTTAGACAAAGGGTAGGAAGTAGAGTAAATGGCAATGGATAGTAGAGGGAATGAACCCACTCCTTACTCCTCTTTTTTAGTTTTATTCCACACATTCTCCTTCTTTGTCAAAGTTACCAACTCGATCTCCAACAGTTCAGATGGAGAGTTGAATCGAACCAGAGTTTTGGTAAATTGATCTGTCTAACTTCACCCACCCAGTTTTTTTTTAAGTTTTTTTTTTAAACTTCAAAGTCTTCAACCCCAAACAATGCTGACTCAAATGGCAGTTGAGTCAGCTGAATCTGTTTATCAGATTTCGTGCAGGTGTTTCCCTAGCACAGCTAAAAAACTTGAGGCAAACTTAAGGGACAAAGGTTTAATATTATTCACAGCCAGAATCAGAATATCTAAATCCAATGTTGACACATTTCGTCACATTTAGAAACATAAACCCACAACTCTAAAACCAGCTATATATATATCACAAAATGATGTCACTGATAGGTTATCAGGAGTTAGAGTTACTGTGCACACATGGATCTGCAACTAGACCTTATCCAGGCCCTTGTCCACAGCAGCCTGCAGCAGAACGGCATTGTGTTGAGTTGTAATGTCTCTGGGCCACGTGTTACAATATAATAGTGTCTTTGTCTTCCACTTATCTGGCGGCAGCTCAGGCTGCAGAAGAGAGTGTTTCAACAGCTACTGTCTAACTGTCAGACCTATATGGACACAGTCTCACTCTCTGTGTGACAGCTTATTGTCGATCACTCTGCATGGACGAAACAATCATCTGAGTCTTGTAGATTTTTTTCATGCCCACACAAACGAGACAGCTGGAACAGGCAGGTTAGGCATTTAACTTCCACAGCATGCATTAAAATGGCTGTGCCACAAGATCACGTGCCGACATATAAAGATACACACTAACACAATGGGTATTATAGTGGATGTGCACGCTCACAAACACTCAACACAATTTTTCTCTTAAAATTACAACACACTCGGATACAAAAGAAGAAGAAGAGACAAATACAGCAACGAGCAGTAGACCAGAGCCTTTACTGTATGCTGTGAGCTCCTATTTAGGAAATGTCCTTGGCTTTTTGGTTGTTTTCACGGTGAATCCCAGAGTCCACCCACACAGGCAAGCCCTGCAGAGACCTTCTGTTCCTCAACCCAGGACACACACACAAACACACACAGAAAACACACACACATATACAGAGAGAGAGAGAGAGAGAGACAGTCACAGAGAGGGAGAAAACAACAATAGAGAATTCGAAAGAGGGTTTTATTGTGACTGTTCTCCTCTCACACAACAAAGCATTTTTATTTGTCATTTCATGGCTTGCTCAAAGTTTTACATTTATTATGCTCTGGTTGACTAAATAATCTGCAGATGGTGACCTCTGGAAATAGGAATGAAACAATATAAAATATAATACTTCAACTGCTTAGTTCAGAGAAGCAGAAAACTACAACGCAGTTTTATCACGTACAGTAAGTGTTGACATCTGGATGTGCTCTTTGCTAAGTTTGAACTTTGTGTTTGACTCAGATTTACACTTGATGAAATGAGGACAAAAAAAAGGAGTTGAACTAGATTCAATAGCACACATTGACACCAGCAAAAACAGTTGGGCCTGCGTGTTTTATGGAGCCAGCAGAGAGTGGAGTACATATGGACGCCTAACATTATGGCACATCGCACTATAATGTGGTGTGGTAATGGCCGTGAAACCACATGTCACTGTGGATGGGAGAGAGACTCCAGAACAGAGGCAAGGCCCAGAGCCAGACGAGTGCTGCAGTTCACCTTCAACTGCTCTTTATCTCTGTTTTGCTCAGTCTGTTTATGTCATCTCTCTCTCTCTCTCTCTCTCTTTCTCTCCCTCTCTTCTGCCTCTTGCTTTCTTATTCCATTCTGTGTCTCTCACTGCCTTTCAAATATCTCATGTTTCTTTCTTTTCCTCACTCTCCATGTCTTTCTCATTTTTCCAGACTTGACCCGAGGGTTACTGCCTCCAAAAGAATGTCCTGCACAAGCCAAGGCAATATTGTGGTTATTCTTTGAAAGAGACAATGACAATCCTGGGAGCTAAACTTCTGCTTATATTTTGGATTTTATTATGAATCAAATCAGTTTTGCATCACTGAAAAGTCCCTTTAAGAGTACTTAATATTCTATTTAATGGCCTTTTTTGAATGTTACTCCCTTATGTGCAGTGGCCTGTGAAAGCACACTTCACTGACAGAACAACTTGACTCAGGTTCTTTCATGTGAATAGGAAAAAGGTGATCAGCTCCTACCCCTTTAAATTTCTCTCCCTCTTATCCTGTCGCAGCCAGGCTGATAGCTGCTCGGTGTGATACAAGCGTGCTTGTTACACGAGGTGAGGGTGTTTCTCCTGATGACTTCAGAGCGTGCAGCCAGGCCCGGGCTCTCGTGTTTGTCTCCCAGTGCATGCAGCCTGGCAAAGTCCAGGGAGGCTATTGACAGTGGACTTTGGAGGGTGGGGAGAGACGAGGGCTTGCTGCGCCAACACACACACGCACACACAAACTCACACTTGGATCTTAGGCTGGTATTGCTTCTGGCTACTGCAAAGTAATAAAGTGATCCAGAGAAAATGCAGGAGGAAATGACAGGATATAACCATGTGTGTCTTACAGCTGCTACTCTAATCAGATGTATGCTTCAACTTGGGTCTTGTTGGGCTGAAATTCCTCCATCATAGGGTTTAATGTACATGTGTTGTTTTCAGTAAACAGAGCTGCAGTGGTTAGATGTATTTATCAGTACTTTGTGTCAAACAGGCCTATTGTGGGTTATCGACCCCTGGGTGGGCTACTGCTGTTTCTCCACCTTCTGCCACTGTGGTTTACCTCTCTGGAAACTCTGGCTGTGCTGCTGGCACAAAATGGCTACCAGATGCAAAATGTTGGCATGGGTGAAAGTTGGCCACAGGGAAACCTCTTATGAGGGGTTTCTTGAAAGCTCGTAAGAAGCAAGTGATGTAGCATTAATAACCATTAACACAGTTTCCTCAGATCATTTCTCATGCCTTTACAGAGATACAGACAGAAATCAGACTGTGATCGGATTTAGATGCATAAGTTAGAAGGACACACTTACACACCAAACCACAGTTTCATTAAGTAGTCTAGACAAGACCACCTGTGCCTATGCTACTGACTCCTTCACAAGTCTGTGCTCACCTCAGTGGCCACACCACGATACCTCAGATATTCTTTAACATGCACAAACACACGGCACAAAATCACTACGACATATGGAGACACACGCGCACAGGCATATGCAGTCCAGGATGTGATCTTATACACAAAATTGAATACACACATGCTCTCACACACACCACTTATCTAGAGATCATCTGCAGAAAGAGAGAGGTTATTATAGGTTCCTCCCAGACGTGATGTCACTCGGCTCATAAGAGGTGTCTTTAAACCTGACACACACTGAAGCACATGACGTTGAACTTTTTCATTATCTAGATAGAGCTGTCCGCTATAAATGTATACGAAAGACTTGGTTTTAAATTAGCCTACTGGGGTCTTTTGATGTTAAACATCAGTGTGAGTGTGAGCTTATTTGTTTTCGTGTCTAGCAGTAAAATACATATTCTCCATAAGTAGCTACAGCATGAGCCTCCTCATGGAGAGGCAACAGAGCTGGATAATTATGGGTTGTGTGTGTGTGTGTATGTGAGCGAGTGTGTGTTTATGTGTGGTTTTGGGGAAAGGACTGGGAGAAAAAAAAAGAAAAAAATGTTGTAATTTTTACAGTGAATTCCAGCTTGATAACCAGAACCAGCTGGCCTTTGTCTCTTAAACACACACACAGAACTAGCAGTCCTTAGCATAAACAGTTGTGAAAATATGATATTGAGATGTGAATGAAAACCTGCTGACGATGTCCAATGGGTGCAAATGGTAGAAACATCAGTGTTCTTCTGCTCCAGTAAGAGATACAGTGACCAAACTATAATGATACTAAATACAAAAACACAACTTATGACATCCATCACTGCACAAGCATAAGCGATGATTATTATTGCATAATAACACAGTCTCATTTGACATTTTTGCAACTAGAGATAAAAACTTTTTCTATTTTTCTATTTGATAGGAAATAAATATGTACTTTCCACATTCATTTCCAGTTCACACATTCAATTAATTAGAGCATTAATAAAATCTTTAATGTTCATGTTATATAAACTCCAACTGTAATTTCTGCTGGGTGGAAAAGTGGAAATGACAAACCACCTGTCACATGTCTTTCTTGTTATTAGCCATTTTAAAAGTTTTACCACTCCCTTGTGTGTTTATCTGAATCATTCCAGTCATATGATAAGAGCAGAGTTACTATACAATGTGCATGCTTGGTTACACACACACACAGTATCTCCTTCATTGCTTTATCAGTATTACAATAGTTTTCAGCCCTATGCACTTCAACCTCCAACATGCACAGAGACCACTTGGCAGTTGACATCTCTACTAAGCTTCCTCCATGACCTCTGTTGCCCCAGGCAACCCCTTGTTGTTGCAGTGTTTTAAAAGATGTGAAGAGCACAGTCTCCCACCAGGATGACTCTGGGAGCGAACACAGATTAAAGTCTGCTAGTCTAAGAATGGGAGGCCTTAAGGCTACATACAAGAGACCAATTGTACATGCATGGGTGTGTGGGTGAGTAGGTGAGTGGGTGGGTGAGTGTGTGAGTGGGTGGGTGAGTGAGTGAGTGTGCGAGCGAGTGAGTCAATGTATGAGCACCCACTTTGTGATTCTTGTGTCTGTACACACATCTGTGTGTGTATGCAGATGTTATGTGCATGCCTGCTTGTACCCTATATCTCCAACGTGTACGGCCTTTAATTTTGAATGGAGACAAATGCTGCGCAGGCCCATATTGAGGCAATGAAAAGAACCATTTCTCTCTACCTACAGATCAATGGGTTCCCATTCAATTAGAAAGTCTGAAACCATTAGCACCCGGCTAATGACTCCATTCTGGGGAGCTGGGGAGTTTTGGCCTCAGGGTAGGAGGGTGGCAGGCGGGGGAGCCAGAAAAAGCATCCAGGCTGAGTGGGGGATTTCTTTAACTGCATTCATTATGGGTGCATTACACTTCTTTAGTGTCTTATCGGCCAAGTACTACACTTTCCAGATAGCATATTGCAGCAGGGTGTTGAATGCTTTGTCCCTCTGGTCTTCTTTCAGCTAATGCTAAAGCTGTGCACCTCCTATTACTTTCAAAGTGCTTCCCCCTTAATTCACTTTTTATTTGTGTATTGCAACGTTAATTGTTTCTTAAAACTCCCGTATGGCTTAGTTTTCCAAACCACTTTACTACAACCCAACTGTGTGTCTCTCAGACCACATGAAGGGTTAACCTGTGAGTCCTTCTACTACTCCCATAATGATGAAAACTATTTTATAGTGTATGATGGAGGAAACATTTTCCCCAACCTAGGATTTTCTACACAGTCCTGTGGCAATCGTGTTAAATGTACAATTAAAAATGCTGAACAGAAGTCCCAGGAAATGAAAATAACTGCTGCTCTAGAGAGACTTGCAATAAGACAGACAGACAAAGTGAGAGAAAGGAAAAATAAAGAAGCTGACCGTAGTGAGCAGAGAGTCGGCAAGCAGACAGAAAAATGGGTGTATATAAGAGGTTTTACAGGTAGAAACCATGTGGCTACAGGCAGAGGTAGGACGCCATGGTCAGAGTCCATATCCTGTGTCTTAATAATGCGTGCTGCGGCCTCAGGGGAACGGCAGCTTTAATGGGGAGGCAGTCTGTCACTGGTAAACACATGCTGGAGCTCTGTGAAAACACTGCTGGCAAGGAATTAGGTCATTTGTGATAAGCATGAGAGCAGCAGCATCTCCTTGAAATCATTTTTGGCTATGTGTGTGTATTCTCGTGCATGTCAGTTTGTTTGTGTGTGTGTGTGGAAACTGTCCCCCATTAAACATTTATTTAGCTTGACATTAGTTTACCTCAACAGTCTGTTTGCTTAGACAAGTCTAAATCAAATCCTCTTTCTGTTTATTACAGGGAACTAATTCATCGTAAATAGCCTGTTACAGTCAATCGAGGGGTAAAGACAAACACATTTTCTACTAACACTAAAGCCTCCATTAGTCATGCTGAGAATTTGGACCCTGACTTCTGTGTAAAACCATCACAGATATAATGATATTACATTTCACAATGGCATATGTACATAGTGAATAGGCCATGACACCAGCTACATGAGGTAAGGAGTTGGATGAGTGCAGAGGTAGCTGAGGTTAAACGGAAAAGCAGAGGATGTGTCATTACTCTGAAAAAAACATTTGTCATGATTCTGGTCACTCTGTAGTGAAGATCAAGTGTTAACATAATCACTTTTCCAGATTTCAGAGACTCGTCATTATTAGAAGTAAAGTCATTGATAGAGAAGAGAAGAGAAGAGAAGAGAAGAGAAGAGAAGAGAAGAGAAGAGAAGAGAAGAGAAGAGAAGAGAAGAGAAGAGAAGAGAAGAGAAGCATGTGGTCCTCCTCTTGCTTCCTGTTTGATCGCTCTGGTCTGGCTCGTCTTCTACAGGAAGAGCTGAGAAGAGTGGTCGGGCTCATCCAAACTCGATTAACTGACCCTGCTCTACTTTCATCCTGGAACTGCCAATGAAGTGGTATGGTGTAGGGAGATGGGGGAGAGGCATTGGAGGGGTTCACGAGGGGCAGTGGGAGGCAGGAGAGGCTAGGTGTGGAAGGTTGCAGTGGGTGACGCAGGGGGAGGGTGCCGGGCTCTCTCCCTAAGAAGTGCTAACTTGGACAGTGGGAGGAATTTTCTGTGGTTTATCCAACGAGAGCTGCTCCATCTGTATAAACTGGAGCCTGCCAAAATGTAGGCTCTCTCCATGCACACACACACACACACCAAGGGCTGCCAGAATGTCGACTCCCTCTGTCCAAAGAGGAGCAGAGAATATTAACTCCCTCATTACTCACACAGATAACTCATGCTCAGATGCTTAGATAAAAAAAAAAGTTACAAGAAACATACATGAACCTACATGAGCATGTGCTTACATGCACTTACAGACCCACACACACACCCAGACATACACTCCGTCCATTGAAAAGTCAAATCCTGAGGCTCTCCTGGCTGCAGAGTACTTAAAGGAATTGTTTCTGCCCGTTCTGCTGAGCTGCTGTAATGACAGTGGTGTGGAGACAAAGGTTATGTAAGTGTGAGCTGCAATCCCACTCCACGCCATTTAGACGTGACTCAGCTGGCCCAACGCCTGTTTGTGTGAGTGTGTGTGTGTGAGTGAGAGGAAGAGCAAGAGAGAGAGAGAGAGAGAGAGAAAAAAGCCGAGTGTGTTAGCCGGAGAGAAAAGAAAAAAAAGTGTGCAGAGAGGTGAAGAGTTTGTATGTGTGTTAGTGTTTTGTTTGTGCATGTGTGTTCATGTCGAGGGCTCAGGGTTATAACACATTTGTTAGTGACACTGCAGGATCATTTTGTTTCTACTGATACACTGAGAACAAAGCAGCACAATGCTCTTCAACACACATCTGTGCATAAATGTTGAGGTTAGATCCACTAGAAATAAATGAGCATAAGTGTGTGTGTACGTGCATGTGTAAAAGTGTGTGTCTAGGTGTGACACACAGTGGCCCCTTAGTTTCCCAGCAGGGCCTGTGGCAGAGGACTGACATCTTTCCACAGGATATGAGAACTGTGTGATCATCCATCTGAGCTTTGAGCTGAGAGGAAAAACACACACTCTACAGCGCCTCCTTTCGTACCTCAATTTGTACTGCCTCATTTCTCTCTCTCTCTCTCACACACACACACTCTCTCTCTCTCTCCCTCTTCTCTTCTAAGGCTGCTTATGTCTCTTTAAAACTTTGCTCTTCTTTTGCCAAGGGGGCAGGGTTGTACTCCGTGAGTCACTGGGCTGTCCCTGGCACAGACAGACACATGCACATAAATGCACGCACACAGACACACACACACACGCATACATACACACACTTGAGGCTCTCCATGTTTATGAGTGGAGCTGGCCCTATGCCCAGCCTCAGGGCTGCACGGCCCCAGCACTGTATCTCTTAACCCTTCAGGAGCTCACACTGTTCCAATTTAACCCCAAACAGGAGCACCAGCTCAGTGCGTCAAAGCTCCACCGCTCAGGTCAAGACTCTTACAGCCTATTAGCCAAATGTCTGCAAGTAAATGCCACATACAATAATTCCCATAAAGGCCACAACTGGAAAACTACTTCTCAAGCAAGCTGTTCCTTTAACATTCAGCAAAGTTGAATGTTTAACTCTTTAGGAGGTTTCCCCAAGCAGCTACAGTGCTACTGCTAAAACCAACAACAGAGACTGGATCTCTATGACACGATTCATGTGGCCACGATTTGCTCTTAAACCCATTATTTATCCACGTGACCCCTAAAGACGTTTCATTTTTGTGTCTGGGGGAAAATGCTCTGGTTTCCCTGAAATGGCCTAACTCTTGATGCTCACTGACACCAGACAAATACTGACTAATTGTAGTGATACATTAGTACTGTTTTTGCTGGACTGGCCAGAGGCGAGCGCCGCATCTGTGAACGACCGTGACTGAGTGAATGACTGAGTGAGTGATAGAGGTTACTGAGTTAAGTTAAACCATTGGTCAGCCAAGTGCTGGACAGCTGCCACCGACTGCTGCTTTCAAAACTATTTGGGGCAAACAATGTCCATTAGGTCATCAAGGGGTGATTATAGTCGATCCACAACAGTTTTCAATTACCAAATTTTCTCAAATAGTCACCAGGGCCTTTATTTACCTCAAATGCGGAAGGTAAAAGTCCTTTATTTCAAATAGGTCTGTTAAGGAGGCAGGGCTTTATTTCTAATTTCCTCTTTTTGCCATGTGCCAGTGGTCATGATGGTATTTTAGTACGATGCCTCATTGTGATCCAGTTGCAGGGGACTTTTTTCACAAATTACACCTTGTGCACACCTATACATGGTCCAGCCATATACTATACTATACTGCATCTCATCTTGTTATCTTTATTGCCTCCTCCCTTTTTGCCTGTATTCCACACACACACACACACTTTCCCCCTGTGCAGGTCTCCTCTTTGTGAGCATGCAGGACAGGAGACAGTCAATATTTGAGCTAGGATGTCAGTGTGTGCGCTAGTAGCACACTCCAAGCTGCTGAACAAATAGAAGAAACCTGCCGTCTGAACATGTGCATGCACATGGGCCACCAGCAAGTAATGGCCACACAGTGGCCTGGAACATGACAGAGAGAGCATAGATGGATCCAGGATGTAAGGCTATTGAGAGCTGGTGTAAAGTGTGTTAAGTATGATGGGTGCCGCGACAGATGGTTTGACCTTATCTGCTGCAGTTGTGGGATCTCACTGTGAAAGACGTCGTCTTTGCTCCCTGCAAGATAGATCCCCACGGTGCTATAGCTGCTCCAATAACCATGTCAGCTTGGAGGCAAGGCTATTGCCCTCCCACCTTTAACAGAGAGTAACCTCTGGAGTAATCCCTCGAGGGTCCAGACTAATAATAGTATATGGATATGATCCTATGGAAATGATAGTCCAGCACAGAATTAAATGGCAGTCAAATGTATGTTAAACCCGGGATGCCTATGTGATGTGATGTGTGGTTTTCTTGCTTGAAGCACAGGCAGAGTTGAAGTTAAGTTTTCAACTTTATGACACTATGTTTTAACTAGAACAGTTGGCAACACCTGAACATACAGTGACCGAGTCAAAGAAACATACATAGACACACAAGAGGGCATGTGCACACACATAGTAAGTATGGTTGCTGAGGAGTGTTCTGTAATTCTAGTGTGTGTTAATGACTCTCCCAGGCACACTGGAGAAGACGTTAAAAACCCTGGCTGTGATTTACTGTGCAGCGATGCAAGCTGGGGCACAACCCAGAGATTCACACTGTGGCGCAGACACACACACGCACACAGAGCCCAACAGCGGGGTAGAGTCTAACACTGAAAGAGAGAGAGATGGTGTTAAAATTAGCAGCTCAGATTTGTAAATGAAACATGTTGAAACATGAGTTTAAATGATAAAGCTGCATTTTATAAACAAGATAAATAATTCAATCAATTAAGTTTTCATTATCAGTCCTTTCATTTGCATGTTCAGTGTAGTTTTATGGCCGAGTCTATTGTATTGTATTTGAATCAAACACTATAAAATGTATTCCAATTCTCTTTATACGGGCCATTGACTGGCATTACAGTCACACATCAATCATGGGCCAAGTCACTTAGCAGCCATTAAACTGTAACAATGTTTGTGTTTATACAGCATGGCTCTGACCGAAAACAAAAACATACGTCCTCATTCACCCACCACAATCTCATTACGGTCGTCCAAACAAGTCATTTTTAATAAACCAATTACAAATGAGAAAAAGGAAGGAGAGATCTGCGAGACGATCCATCACAAGTTTGTGGCCGGCGATGACTGTAAAGTGCATCATCACAATGTCACATTGGACGACTTGTGGTCTTTCATGGTCTTTCCATGAACCGAAAGTAAAACAAAGAGCAAAAAAGCTGTCAGCCACTACAGACATACTACAGGCAATATGAGGATAGATTTTGTTTCATAGCAAGTTTTTGTATACATTTACTTTGCCCAGAGCCAGACACCTGCCCTGGCTTGACTCTATAAACTCTGGCCCCGGGCATGCACGGGCCTCAACCTAAGTCACCTGTGTTTACCTTGGATATACTGAGCGTCTACAGCACAGTGGTGTGATTTGTATGATAGGATATATAGCGATGTGGATTGCGATATTAGTTGGGTAATACCACCTCTGCTCGGGTTAAGAAAAGATTGGGACAAGGGTGATGGGGTTTGTTTTGGAGAAACAGACTCCCCTCCATTGCAGAGGTTTGTTAAGTTCCCACAGAGTACAGCTCCATGCCCTACTTCTGTCCTCTACCAAGAATAACATGTACCTGGACAACACTGACCGTTTAGACAGCTGCAGGGTGGGTGAGAGGGAAAAGAGGGCTGCAAAGTGACGGCTGAGGTAAAGAGGGGAAAAAAAAGAGAAAGAAATGGATGATTGAAGGTAATAATGTGGCATGCTATAACAGAGAGAGAGAGGGAGTAAGAGGAATCGGGGATTGATGGGAAGAAAGAAAACGAGTGGGAGGAACCCATAAAGTTACGGCGCAGGAAAGAGACAGAGAGATATGCCCCTATCCTTTTAAAAGTTAGTTGAATCTCCGGAGGTTTAATTGAATTTGAAATGAGTCGGGAGGCAGAAAGTTAGCAGAAGCTCTGGAAGGCTTAGCTCTGGAGATGAAGAGCTGGTGAATGACAGGAGAGAAGACAGAGGAGGAGAAGACTCCATAACAGTAGCATACAGAGGAGTCCTGTGTGAGGAGAGGGATTCGGCCACGCACAGGTAAATTGATCTCACGGGAGAGTGAGTAATAGTGAAGTAAAAGATACAAGGGAAGGTACGGACTGGAAGCAGAAAAACCGAACAAAGCACGAAGACAAGGAGAAATAAGTCCAGGATGAAAAGGAAAAACTAAGGAGTCATACAGGCAGAGGAGAAAGACAAAAATATGAAGTTGAGGAGGAATGGACAGAGGCAGAGTGTCCAAAGAAATAGAGAAAGAGGTTTAGGGTGGGCCTGAGCTGAGGTGAGGTGCAGGGCTCTCTCCAGAGCAAACAGAGGCAAACAGAGGGGCTGTTGTCTGGGTCAGGGTGGGCCAGGGGAGGGGACAGCAACACCGGGATGTGAAATGTGACAGATCTATTTTAAGGCTCAAGCGCAGGAGCCCTTCCCTGCTCTGAACCAGGTGTCAGGGTCAGGGGTCAAGGGCAGGACAGCAGAAACTAAAGCGCTATTTGAAGTGGATTAGTTTGAGTGGAGGAGGTCCTGTAATTTAATTTATCTTTTTTTTTTTACCTTGTGCATTCCAGCTCCAATTGCAGAGGATGATCCGAGCGAGGAAAAAGAGCTTTGCGACTTCCTGCAAATTATTGCTCACAGGCTGAATGGAAAATGTCATGCTTCTGCAAGGTGTCGAAAATTTAAACCAACATACATACAAACTACAAACTACATACATTCACACTTTTACGCTTCATGCATCATGATTCCTCATAATGACCCGATGATGGTCATCCTTTCCTTATTTCTCAACGTTTCCTCATCTTAATTTTCAGTTGCTTTTCTACAGAAAAACCAAAAGTACTTCCTCTTCCTCTTGTCTGTTACTCTTGAAATGATCTGAGCATTTGGGAAGGTACTTCCAGTGGAAGAATACATTAACCTCCGGTGCTAATTTCACAATGTCTCAAAATCAGCTGTGATTGTCGGTCAACATTTTCTCAACCAAAACTAATGCCTGTTCTCTACTGCTTGTCCTCCTCCTCTATCCATCCATCCCTTGGTGCTCCTCTTTCCCACACACCCCCTCTTGGTCCCTGCACCCGCACCCCACCACCACCACTTCCATTTCACCCCCACGTTCATTTCTCATGTGCATCTTTGAAACAACCCCAGTCTCCAGTTGTAAAGCCACCCACCACCTGCCTCCAACCCCCCACCTGCTCTCTGGTCTGGGCCTATCAGGATCCATGCAGAGGAGCTGATTATGCAGGCAGCTGTCAGCCCTCTCAGGTGAGGCCCCCCAGGCGACAGTTCAACTGCTTCAGACTGAGGCTGTGCCACCGAGTCTGACAGTAGCACGAACAACACAGAGAAAAGAATGCTAATGGATCAAATCAGATGAGTGCTGAGATGAGAGGAGGGGGTGCGGAGGAGGGGAGGGGGGCGCTGGCAGGCACTCCTGATCAGCTGTCACTCAGACGAGGCCTCGTGTGTGTGATAGCGTGTATTTGTTGTGCATGTTTGAGCGAGAAGCACTGGCCGCCCAGGATTACGCCCCCAGTTACTGACATGTTTTCCCTCCACGGTGCCTTGAAGTTCGAGAGATGAAGGAAGGGTGTGAACAGAGGGAGGGAGGGGCTGGCAAAGGCAATAGATGGATGGATGTGAGAGGCTATATACAGTACACTGCTCTGTTCCTTTATTCTTCCATCTAACATGCCTTTCCCATCTTCCATCTACCCAGCGTAACTCCACCTCTCTCTTTGACTATCTGTCTGCCTCGGAGCCATACCTTACTGCGGAAAAGGCAACATATCAAAACTTAACGGCATTTCCTTTTCTGAATAATGCTGAGTTCAATATTATTTTGTTTTGAACTTCACTTCTGCGCTTGCTTCTTCTCTCCTCCAGGGCAACCCCTTCATGAGGAGAGACGAGATGCTTTAGCACCATCACTTACGGGCAGTCAAACAGCCTCCTGTGTGGTGGGAGCTACTGATTGAAACATAGCACGCTGAAGACTTCAGTTCCCTTCTCCCCGATCTCTAAATGTCTGATTCCATTCGCCTCCACAGGACTACAGACAGAAAGTTAAAGCCTACACTTGCATGTGTTCATGCCATGAATGGATAATGCACTCTGACAGCGGAGACAGATGGATATATGATCACCAGCTAAGGAGGATTGCTGTGACACTGAACCAGGAAGTGCTTGTCAAGTCACGTTACAACACCAAGCCATGAACTCACTGTAGATCTTTTTTAGTCTTGCCACGATCGTCACCAACAATCACCTCGCAGGAAAGTTTCATGTTTCAACTGTGCACAAAATTACCTAAAATAGCAAACTGCCATTTTCCCAAACATCAACTGGTATGCCTTCAAACACAGCCAATTTAACGTGCCCTTACCCCACTGCTCTGTCTCCCCCTTGGCCCCCACCCTCACCTCATCCCTGGCAGATGGCTTTAATTAATATAGACATGATAACGAGATTCCCTGCGATTAATACACGCAGCAGTTATGGATTTAAGTGCTAAGGATTCTAGATAATATGATTAACAGCAGTTGAAGTGGGGGCATCTGGCAGATGATTTGAAATGGAGGAGGGCTGGAGCGATTGTGAAATAACTGTTTGTGTATTGTGGATGCAATTGTGTGCGTGAGAGTCTGCAGACATGTATAGGATGAGAATATTGAGAGTCTAACGTCATGCGATCTCAATACAGTTTTTTCTTTTATCCTCTTGTTATTGTGCAGCCAGATGTCCTTGGTGTCATAAACATGTGGGGGCAAACACATAACTAGTGTTACATTGCGTTTCACAATAGGTGTGCGTCTGTGTTTGTGTGATGATCATTGCACAAGACTGGTTCCTGTAATATCCAGCTGCTAAAGTAACTTCATCTGCAAAATGAATTTGTTTAATAGCTCTTAAGGAAATCATTACTTTGCATATCTTTCTTTACCAAGGCGCATCAGTTCAGGTATTAAACATAAAGACAATTGTTCATTATTTGCATAAAAAAAAATGCAAACAGCCTGACACCTGTTTCTGGAAAGAGGAGCTTGTACGTCTTTTAGCTGCAGACAAATCATAAATATTGATAGACAGATGCAAACAAGTACAGCTGGAACAGCTTCTTGGTCCTGTTTCTGTAATCACCACAGAAACTTTATTTTCATTTGACTCTTAGCTGTTTAGGCAATTCCAGGAGACACAACCCAAAATACAAAGAAAAAAAGTCACAGTGAAGGAGGAAGGGTGAGGGAAGTTGAGAATCTATTTTGATGGTTCCTCTTTGGAGAAAGTCTTCCCTCTTTCTTCTAAATGTTCGGGTAACTTTTTTTTGTCTGCATTTAGTTCTTTTAATTCCTGAACGGGTTTATTTTTTTCCACACATGTCGCATGTTTGAAGACACTAAGCTGTTCAAAGCAAAGCCATATGGTGCACAGTCAAGTACTCTGCCCTGACCTTCTGTCCCGTGTTTACGCTCGTGGCAACATGGGTGATATTTGTATTTGTTGGCATTTAGAAATGTGTCATCATGGAGGAGACTCAAAAAAACAACAACACAATAGAGTACACAAGTTTCCGTCTACGAGCTAATGTGGTGGGTGTCATGTTAGTTTAGTGCTCGTTGGGCATCTCTACACAGTCACATCAGTCCAGAGGACCTGTTCATTTTTATATTTTTTTTAAATGAGCTTTTTATTCTTTTATGACTCTTGCCCTCAAACTGTCTCATCTTTTCTTTCTTTAGTTGGTGATTTGCTAAATTTCCGACAGTTTCCAAGAATTACCTTCAATAAACCTCTGAACTTTGTTGTGTTTCTGTCTTTCAGCAGCGCGTTTGACAGTTGCGGCTGAAGGGAGCAACAGTAGTAGGCAAAGAGACAGTAAAGTAATCGTGAGAAAGTTAGCATAGATGGTTATGAAAACTTGAAAATTGTGCAAATTACACAAAGTATAAGTCTCCTGGCTGGATTTTAACCATAAAAGAGCTGCAACAATTAGCTGATTAATTGATAAGTGCATCATCATATATTTGGACAGTTGTTCAAACAAAACATATTATGTCAAGCACTGTGGGAAACAAAAATGGGAATTTTGAGCATTTTCTGTCTTTTCGTGGACAAACTAATTCATTAGTTAAAAACATAATAAGCAGATGAATCAATGATAACAAAGGCTTGCTTGGCCTAAATCTAAGTAGAGTAAATAAAGAGTAAATAAATCACTGTAGATCAAGCCGTGGTTTATTTTTAGAGGGAGATGTTTGAGCTGAAGCCCAGTTCTTAATAAAACCAATTTAAAAAATCAATGTTTGATAAAATGAGCAAAACAAATAACTGTGGAAGTAAACTCAGGCTCATGACAAACATGTAAACTTGTATTCTGTGCCTGTATTCTTCTGATAGTGTTCAGAGAGAGAGCAGATGCTCCAGCCTAATATTGAATCATAACTCAACAACATTCATTGCTGTGTTTAGTTGCAGAAAGGCACACAGCTTGCAGTCTGAAAATTATATTCGCCACTTAGTTGCTAGTCAACATAATAGTTTACC